>KE504737.1:478474-507030 GCA_000441515.1 Elaeis oleifera
GACACTGACTCACCAATGCCGGCTCTTCGACACCGATCCGGTGCCAACTCCTTGCAGATCCTGACACAGGCCCATCCTCGAGATGGACCGACCGACCGACCGACTGCCTCCGCCCGACTGATAACGGACGACGCTGATAGCGACTGCCGACAATGCCCGGCCTGGGCGTGTCGGCCTGACCGGCCAATGCCGACTCCGACCGTCCGAGAGCCGACCGTATGCCGGGTGGGACAATGCCGACTCTCCGTCAGGATGAACAACTAGCGCCCGACCCTCTGGAGTCGCCACCCGACAGCCAAGTCCCGACACTTAGTCGGCCAGTCCGTTCACGATCGCCGAACGACAGGCATGGGCTGCAGTCCTATCAAGGACACGCCGTACGACCGCTAGGGGGCGCTGATCTGCCAAGGGCGTGGGGCATTGTCCTGCCAAGGACACGACTTAATGTCAAGGACCTGTCAGCCCATTGACGACGTGACCACCCTGGCGATTTGACAACTCCTCAGTTGTCTACATCACCATCGGCGGGACCATACCTCCTCCCACTATAAAATGGGGTAAGGCAACAACCCAATGGAAGGTAATCCAATCAAACCTCTCCTTCCACTCCGATCGCTGAGCTCCCCTGATTTTTCTCTTTACTGTTGCCTAGTCTCCTCTCTGACTTGACCGTTGGAGGATCCCCGCCGGAGACCCCCCCTCCGGTCTGAGCGGACTTCCCTTGCAGGCGCTCATTTCCGGCGACCAGGCGACGAGGGGATTGGCCGCAACAAGAATATATCATGGTGAACTCGTGCCTGTCCCAATAACCACATCCTTGTTAATTGGCAGTTTTAGGTTTGAATCTTGAATAATGCTTTTTAAGATATTTTAACCTATATTATTATAGTGCAACTGGATCTTCTGTTCGTTTATCCCTTAACAAAGGAACCTTTGACTATATATTGAGCTGGTAACCATGATGTCGGGTGGACCTTAGTGGATCTTCTGTTCCTTTATCCCTTGAAAAAAAGAACCTTTGACTATATATCAAGCTGGGGACCATAATGTGGGATGGAAATTGATCAAGTATGGTTGACTTGTAAGATAATTGATTCGAACCTTTAAAAATGAAAGAAAATCAATTTTATATGTTTTAGATGTTTATAAGGTGTTAATTGAAGCAACACGTATATCAATGCCACCCAAAACTTATGGCCCGATTAAATGCTACAATCCATTATTTGATTTTCATGCAATACCCACATACTTGCTATAACCTTGGCATGATGTTAAGGTTTGCTGCATTATGACTTGTTGGACATTAATTTGAAGTATGAAAATAGCCTCATCACGCATTGGTCTAAGGCAATGCATATCGAAACCCTCTCACACCTTAAAATTGTGAGTTGCTCGTGCATCAACACATATTCATATTTTTTTCTTACAATTATTGGAGATTTATATACTGCAATACCACACATACTCCTACTTCTTTGATGGCCCTTATGCATTAGGATACTTTATATGCATACTCATACACTCACTCTGATATAATTGTCGTAAGGTAAATATACATCTGACTTTTCCGTTTCTTTTTCTATTTTCTCCACCTTATGTTTACTTCATGTTGCTTTTCTTTATTCTCTCTATCACAATTGTTGTCAACTTCGTTGAGATACTTTTGAAGATGAGGAGGGACGGGAGAGGAGGGCAAGGTGAAGGGACCAAAGAAAATCTAATCTATTTAGGTGACTAGGATTCGTGATATAATTGTTGTAAAACAAATATACACCTGACTTTTCCATTTTTTTCTATTTCTCTACATTTTGTTTTCTTCTTACCGCTTTTCTCTATTCTCCCTATCACAATTGTTGTCAACTTCATTGAGATACCTTTGAAGATGAGAGATCGGAGAAGAGGGCGAGGTGAAGGGACCAAGGAAGATCTAATCTTGTTTAGGTGAGTAGGATTCAACAATTAGGTGACATCAGCTCAAGGGTTGCTATACTTTGAGCATAAAAAAGGTATTTTCATGAGGATGTTTGGATAAAAATGTTTGGATTTATCCAAACATCCTCTCATATGAGTATGATAACTATTCTTTGTAATCTATTAAAAATTTAATCCAATAATAACTTCTTAAAACATGCCGATGAAAATTTAATCTAAGGATGTGTTTGCAATTCTATCTTCCATTACACAAAAGCAAGTTTTTATCTTGATTTAGAATTTTCTTAATTGTAGGGACTCGAGTTAGATTTACCACTGTACTTGTCAAAGGACCATTATATTAACCCCTCAAGAAATCAGTATATACTATATGATCCATCCAACTCTCTTTTGCTTGTGATGATGATCATGGTTCTTTGGATTAGATTAGTCTTGGCAAATTATTCCTCTTAAAATTCTGAAGGTACTACAAGTGTGAGATGCCGTGCAACCCCAATGACCTCATGGTCCAGGGTGAGGGATGCAAGGACTGGCAAGCCATCTTACTCACTTTTGCTTTTCTTTTCTCAGTTTTGTTTCCATGGTTACTGATTTTACCTTCCTCCCTAGATAATGATCCCTGTTTTGTTCCCTTATGATGCCATCTAAAAAATTAACGAATTGATCGAGTTAATGATAGGCATTAGGTTCCATTTTAAATACTATAAATAATTCTGATCAATGCCAACTTAAATACTATTCCATTAATGCCAAAGCCACAAATAGCATAAATATTTATACTCACACGAACAAAATAAGGATGTTTATGGTTGTGAAATGCAGATATCCTTACATGAAAATATATCTTATAAATAAATAATATTTTTTTAGAAAAAAAGAAAGTATTTTATTTTAAATAGTGATTTATTTTTTGGAAAGGATGAAAATAGTTTAGATATTAGGATACGACCGATAAGAATAAATAGAATATCTAAGCATATCCTTGATGGTGGGGCTATACCCAAGAAGGCGCATGCCTCTACTGTAGCAAGATTTTGGATTTGAATTTTGGAAATATATGCTAATTGTTTGATTGAGCTACTATTTTCAGAAGAAAATCATTGCGAAGCTTATGTGGAAAGTCTTTTTGTAATTTAAAAAAAAAGATAGGATATTTCTATAATATGATATCCATACATTAAAATTAATAAAAGCAATAAATTAATAGTATATTAATAAATAATATATATATTAATAAATAATATATTAATGTACTAATAAATAATAGATTTATTAATGATAGACAACTCAGCACAAACTAAGCCTCTATTTTAGTTATGTATAATAGATTTGAAGAATTGTGCCAGATGAACCCATCTAGTGAATCCATGCCACCGAAGTGAGGGAACTCCAGCTAGGTGATTCGTGCTTGCATCATGATTGTGGACTCCATCAAAAGAAGTGGCCTTTTACTCCCTGTAGTGTTTGGCATTGAACGATTTGCGTTAAAGCTAACCGCTGACATCTCTGATGAAGAGATGCTTGAGAGTACTTGGATCCATTATCGTGATCAGATCACTCAAATCATTGATGGTAGCAGCAATATCTTCACTACATCCTTTGGCACCTCAACCTGCTCGTTCGGTCTTCTTCACTTGTTTCAACTCAGCTTCCATTTTTTGCAGGAACTCTTAAAGCCCAGTACTATCGACCATGCTCCGATACTAGATACGATTCTATGATATCAATAGGTTGATTAATTTCTTCAAGAGAATCAAGTCTCCAAAAGAAAGAATATTGAAATAATTTCATTCGTTCATAGTTTGTGCCCTCGGACTCTTTACACTTTATAAGCATAGGCAACTAATAAAACGAGAAAAAGTATGGGAGAGATACTTTTATTTAGATTCTTACCAAACTTCTATGATAATAAATCAACTTAAATCTATCTACCAAACTTACCAAAACTAGGATTCAATAGATGCAAGTGCAAGTGTTGTTGCTCTTGAATTCGGATTCTCCGGTGCACCTTTTGCACCTCAAAATATGGTATCAATGTGGATAGCTGTCATGTTATCTATCTCGAATATAGATGACTCTCATTCATTTTTTAAATATAAAAAGATATTATTAATGTGATATATGATATGTCATAGTGATGAATAAGAGCCGTCCATCTCCAAGATGGATGATGTGGCGGGTATCGTACTCTATGGTGCAAAAGTTGCACCAAAGAGAGTCATGTTGCTATTTGAAATATTTATTCAACTATCTACTCTAGATCACAGTTTGGTACCATGGCTGGGCCCATGCCATGGTGGGAATCCCCACCATCCAATTCTCATAACACTAGATGTACAATCGAGTTGAGACGAGCTAAGTTGAATAGCTAGATGTTTGAGCTCGATTCTATTCAAAATATTGGAGTTCAAAATTCCACTCGAGATCGATCAAATCTTAGTAATCAAACTTGAATTTGACTCTATAAAAAAAAGCAATACTTAATATTGACTTGAATATCAATCGAGGTATATTCAAACTCAAATTCCAGCCTTGATCATAACTAAAACTATATTTAAATAATATATTATATTTTAAATATTAACTTAATAATATATCATAATAAAATATAATATTATTAAAAATATATTATACTTGACTAGACTTGTGAGTTTTGATATCATAAAAATATTTAAAATTTGACTTAAAAAATTGTTCAAGTTGCTTGAGCTTGACTCAAGCTTGATAATAATTAAATCGGGTTGAATTTGAACTAGGATCAAGCTCCGAACTCATTTGCACCCCAATACAACATAGATGGAATTCCTCCCTCTTGTGGAGCCATTGTTGTCACTTGTGATCCACACCTTTTCTACTGTCTTCTTCTCCCCTATCGAGATTTCATTCCGTTGCTGATGCGACCAAAGTGCTCGCCCTCCCTAATGCAATAGAAGGTGCAGCAAACAATTTTATAGCCAACTAGACGATGCAAAGTGGTGAAGGAGCCAAGGGATTCACAAGCGAAAATTACAATAAGTAAAATTTGAGTAAGAAATTTTCAGTAGAATTTTTTATAAATTTTTCATTAGGTTAGTCATATTTTTATATTTGTAATAGAATAATTCTAGTATATTTTTTAAATTTTAACATATATATTCTTCCAAATGTTAGAATTTACGTAAATATCCTTCTAAAATTGATATATGCATATATATACCCTTATAAAATACTTATTTTATATGTATGTTTTTTTTTTGCATATGCATCCATCCCATCTAATGCCATTAAGAAATTAGATGTTTAAAATTGAAATGACTAAAATACCCTTAATGGATAGACATATAAAATAATATTTATAAGGATATATATGCAAATAGCAATTTTGCAAGGATATTCATATAATTTAACATATTTAGAAGTATATACATGCAAAATAAATAATTTTATTTTTATCTATTTTAACTTATTTTAACACTCAGAATTGTGTAGTACTTACTCATCAATATTTTCTATAAAATTGTGTAGTACTTACTCATCAATATTTCTACAAAATATTGTTTAGGAAAAATCGATTTGATGATTAGATAACAAAAAAAATTATTATTGAAAAGAGGGAAAGTTCAACTGGCCAGATAAGTTTCCAGCAAGACCATTAACCTATTACCCACTTCTGAAGTAAAAAATAATTTTATAATTTTAATTAATTTTTAATATAATAAATATTATTTTGACTAATAGCATCAGTTGAACTGCTATATTAAAGATATTTATATAAAAATAATATTTTGTAAAAGTATGAATGTAAATATCCATTCTAGAAAGATGTCATGCAAATCTAATATTTAAGAGGATATTCACATAAAAAATCTAAGAAATTTTTTTGCATGTATACCTCCTAAATATATAAAATTATATAAATATTCATAAAATTATTATTGGCATGTATATTTTTGTAAATATTTTTTTTGTATGAATATCCGTTAAGATTATTTTAGTCATTTTAATTTTAAACCGCTAAGTTTTTTATGGTATTAAATGCACACAGTACATGTGCAAAAAAAAAAAAAAAATAATATATATATATATATATAAAATAAATATTTTATATAAATATGTATATATAAATATTAATTTTGAAAATATATTTATGCAAATTTTAGTGTTTAGAAGGGTGTATACGTAAAATAATTATTTTTATTATCAAGTCCTGTTCCTAATATGATTCTACATCGAATTTAGTGCCTGGATATCGTGCCGCATAAATGTGCATATAATAAATTATAAGAGATAACATTTGAGGTATTAATAAATTTTTTCGAAATTTTTTATCTGAATTTTCTTCAATTCGATTTTCCTATTTGCATAACTTTCGAAGCCTAACATGGTGATTTTTTTTTAAATATAATAATGTGAGCATATCATGGTGATCAAATCGCTTCTTCTTTCTTTTCCCGCTGCCGCAACGCTCCCCCTTTGCCACCCGACGATGTCCCATCAACTACGGTCTGTTTCCAATGACTTAGGTCTAAATGGAGAGATGTAAGCAATCCAATCTCAGATACCAACCAATTTCGTTTCGTAGTTTTTCCCTCTCGATTCCTCTAATTAGTTGTTTTGGATATCCAAGAGCTCGGAGGAAATTGGAAGGACGGCGATTAAAGCTCGTTGGAAGCGGCTTTTAGTCGGGGAGGGCGCCCACGCCCCAGCCATCGCCGCCCTCGCTGGACGCTTAGCCATCCAGGTCCTCTATTTCAATATCAATGCCCTGTAAGTTAAAGATTAGGTTGTAGTTATGTTAAAACTAGATTTTAATGGTTCTTGGGGAGCGTGCTTCAATTTACATTCCATATTTTTGTGGTTATGTTGGTAGCCCTTTTTTTTCTTTGTGTATTTCTTTGAATTTTGGTCTCTTTCTTGATGTTTTCTTCATTTGTGTGCTGTTCTTTTTACCTCACATCAAAATCTTGTGACTTTGTTTTCTTTCTTTCTTTTCAAGCATCAATGTTGTTTGTGCATGTAAGTGTCGTACGTGGGACATGAAATCATGGCAGATTAAGAAGCAGCTAGTGATAAGGTCAAACTGCGATAATCAGAAAAGTTGAAAACGAAGGCATATTGGACAGAAGGGGGGATGACACTTTTTTGCAAGCGATGTTCTTGTGTATATGAACCTTCAGATGAGTTGGTGGAATTGTTTAGTTACATGTACTTTTGTGTATACATCTGCGCGATGTTGCGATGAATGAATGAGGTGGTTGCAATTGGTTTACAAAGGTTTTCTGCTTGCCATTAACAACTCTATCAGTGCAGTCGCCACTTCTCATTCCTTACCCTCAGAATTGTCTTCGCTCTGTTCTCTTCAAAAATTACTCACTTTGCAGAAAGGCAATAAGATAGATGGAAGAAATGGTGCTTAATTGCTGAGCATCAGTAGAAGATATGATAAATTTATTTCATCATAGTATCTTGCTATTTTAAGAATTTATAGAAGTGGCTTAGCGAATATTAATTGAGATTAGGTTGGCTGCTTTGATGGGAGTCTACCATAAGGTTCCAAGAAAATGTCATCATAGTTTAGAAAATCATCCTTCTCGGAATAAGTTGGGGCATGTAGAAAGACATTTCTGTAGTAGCACGTGCCCTTAGTCTTTTTCTATATTTCAAGTTAATGGCCCAGTGAAAAAGTGAGCTGTCAGCCCTTCCCCTTTGTGTTCTGAGTGCCCTCCAAACTTTCTCTTTTCAACTCTTCCATTACCGTTTTCCGATAAGAATGTTGTTCATCGGGAATATGATTTGGTGTTAGCTTTAAAATTGGAGTATATTGTTGTTGAACCATGAACCTAGGTCGCGCACCGCCCCCTCCCCAGAGATTGGAATCCGAATGGGACTCTCTCCAACCAAATGGTTGGAATGGGAGTCATTCATTCCCATTCCAATTCCAGAACCCAACTCCACTCAACCAAACTTGTCCTTATATATTTCATTTGTAGCATTATGGATCATTTTTATACATTTTCTATTGGGATGATTAAGTTATAATGGAGTAGTATGATTAGTTAACCTTGCTCAGCTAATCAAGAGGTTGATTGACTAATACATACAAGAACTCATGCACAAATAGAAAGATTGCAGACATGTCACAAGACAATGAAATTGATTGTTCAAACCAAAGTATATTTTCTGACTATTTTGATTCACACTTATAAATGATTTAGTCCAAGAAAATCCTACAGAAATGCAAGTTACATGTTTACTGCAAGTGCAATGGCTATGTAGAATCAATACATGTTCTATTTTAGGATTCAATAATATAGAGCAGAACCTTCCACAAGCGAGAAATTTGGTGTATGTTCACTGTATTCCACTATTGCAGATGGAGGGAGTTGGCCGATGCAGATCTCATGCACTGTTGTGAAAAGTGGGAACAACCCTTGCCATCCTCTGTGACTCAGAACTTCATAAACTTCTTTTGCCGTGGACACACCCTTCAAGAGTTGTGAAGTCAGATCATAGAATATAGAAGATGCACATTTTAGAATGCTCAATTATATTTTAGTGAATGTGCAGTTCCATGTAATTTAACCATGTCGAAAGAAGATTCCTCATGCTCGCTAGTCCCATCTTATTTCCTGCTTTCTATTATGAACTTTCTATCAGAGTACCATAGTGGGGTGGCAGTTGGTGGCAGCCAGGTCTATAGCTTGTTGCTCTAATGTTTCTGGAATTGCATTGTTCTACAGTTGAGAAACAGATCATGTAGCTGATATGTTGATACTGTTCAATAAGAAGATGACAACATTTTCTTCTTTCTTGTGAAGATAAAAATGCATTTTAGTTAGATGATGCACTTTCCTTCTTTGACTTATGATCCACAAATTGCATTCGAAATCATAATAATATGCTTAGGCCATGGACTGTAATAATGATATCCAGTCATCAGGGTTGCTTTGAACTTTCTGCTTTTGAAGCTGATGGATCAGTTATTATCATAAGAGTATGTGGTCATCAAAAAAGGGGGTTTCAAACAGCAACAGCCAGTGCCATTTGTATGTCTTTCTTTAGGTAATATATCTGCGATTTGTTGTGTAGAACAATTCAGATTTGGCAGCAGCATCTTTAAGGTATGCTTATGAACTTTAGCTACAACTGCTTTACATTATTTGTTTTTGTGATCTTGTTAGTAAGTATAGCAGATGCTCTATCACCTTTTTTTGATTGTTTACCTGTAGTTTTTGGCCTTGCAACAATTCTGCTTCTAGTTCATCGAAAGATCTGTCATTGATATCAGCAATAAATGCAATTAGAAATTCTCAGAACACTGAGGCCTTCAATATCAAATCTAACAAACCTAGGAATGTTCCAAAAACATGTCTGACATAGTTTGGAGAATAACCTTTTGCCACCACTTCGAGCAAAGGCCTCAGAAACTTTTCTGTTTCTTCCTCCAACTGCCATAATAAAACCGGAGTGCAATAATCAGTACAATTTAATTGTCTGTGACTCTGTGATATGTGGATAGGAAATGGAGATGTATTAGATATCATACGGCATGTTGTTATCAGATCAGCCACACCACAGCTCTCAAAGAAGGTGCTGTCTCTAACTGAAGAGAACAACAGCTTGGAGAAGGTGCGCATCTCCCTCAGCCCAATCCTCATTATTGCTGCCTAATTTTCAAACAAAAGCTCATGAAACGGTTCAGTCAGAATGTTTTCATGTCTTAAATCTCTGATATCACATTCTTTAATTCATACTAACCTTGGTATTGTTTCCCATGTCCAAGCCATCAACCAGACCTGTATATATTCCATTAACATATATGTTTCAGTACCTGAATTATTGAAGGTAACAAAGCATACTGTTGTAAAATAAAATTAAAGTTAGCAAAATATACAAACCTGCTGCTATGGCCACCACGTTCTTTAATGTCCCACATAGTTCTACTCCCTCCACATCCTGCACCTGTCAATTTATGAACACAAATTCAAATTGTTAAGACTATATGATTCAGAAAAACTATTATCCATTTTTTCAAGTACAGTTTTGTTTTCTGTAATTGCTGTAGGTTGTTAGATTCTAATTTATCTTTGTATGTTCCCTTCCATGTTTCGGAATATGGTATGGTTCTGCATAGAGCTAAGCTGCTTACTTTCATGAGTGTGTATTTGCTTCACAACATGATGGTCCTATCATTAGTAAAATCTATAAGCACCTTTCTTTTATCTTGTGTTGTTGCCAGATTCCTTTCCTTTTCTCACCGTGTATTTTGGCTAAAACCCACCTATGTACCATTCAATTCTCATATCTACTAATTGTTCAAGAAGAAAAAACCTTTTCTTTTAGTTACACACACCTTACTCGTTCTGATCTTTTTGTCAAGCACCCTGTTTGGTTGCTAATGTTTATGAAGTCACCCAGGATGCTAAATACTAACCTCAATGTTTGAAAATTATGATTTCTAACAGAAGTCAATGATTATGATTTTTTTATTCACCCTTCATCAATCATCCAAATAGTGATTTGGTAGGTACTGTTCTTATAATACTTTGTTCAACAAAATTGTATTCTCCCTCGGTGTATGTTAGATAAAGTTTTCTTCGCAGATTGAATAGAAGGCATGGTATAGTGGAATAATTTGAGTCATAGACAAAAGATATAATTATCTTACTGGTTCATGTATGGGAATCAGCCAAGCAAACAATCTTCTTATGCATGGATGGAAGAAGCAAATGAAACACTCACAATAGACACTAGAAAATAGGGGTGCTGAACAATCTCGCCCATCTCTGTGCAACCTCCTTATCCTGTCTATAGCCAACTGTTGCTTCACTGAACTTCTCTACAGCAATCTGCATTTAAATCTCCATTCACTCTGAGAGAGAGAGAGAGAGAGAGAGTAATCTACAATGGTGGAATCTATGTTAGATGAATCCTTGCCTCATTGGCAATATTAGCTCCCATAAGAACACAACAGTTGATTCCAAGCATATCGGTGATAAGTTTTGAAATCATGAAGGGTCCTTCCATCTTGACCTCCATTCCCTTAATGAGGGAGATGGCCTCGGTGCCAGGTCTTATTTCCCTACCAGCCTCTTGCAGATGCCCGCCACAAACTGATGGGGTGTCACAAAGACTAGCATGTTTGCTTCTTTCACTGAAGACAAAGGGGCATATCATTTGTTAGAACTAGAACCTCATTGCATACACTAAGCATTTTTGGAAAGTAATTTAATTATTTTTTTTCATTTTACGGCTTCCTAGGAGAGCTTGCAGTTTGCTTCATATTTATGCATAGCATCTTAGATTAAGAAGCTCCCAATTGCATATTATTTATATTATTATTTTTATTTCTTCAACTTTAATTTACCTTTGTTGATATACTTTTTGCATCATACCGTGAGTGATATGTGATTACATGCTTGAAGCACACCTAACTATATTATCCTTTTTGATCACTAAATGACAACAGTTATATTCCACTTTTTACACTTTTCTCTGGCTTTCTATTTTACCGTATGGGTTGTAATCTCTGCTATGTAATTTTGTTTTAGAGGGTTTGGATTATCTGTTTGGGATTTAAGATCATGAGATGAAATCATAGTGATGCAATAATTGTAAAGCAGATGGAAGATGCAATTACTTGTCTTCTGACTACATTTTTGAATGGGCCTTCACCTTTTTTTGGGTCTCTAGCTACTTTGCAAGAGTTTTCCCCAGAGAGCTGGTTATTTGTAACACTATCTCTATGCATGGCTTCTGCTGGTGAAACAATTAATGAACTCGGTCTTATATTTCGTCTTCTAATATCAAATATATGAAGTTACCTGCATTCTCAAGGTCAGGATCTGCTATAACATTGTTTCCAAGCTTTATGCCTGGTAGATATTTGACATTCTCCTGTTGCATGGCATAGAACAAACACATTATGGATAGGAAGAGAGATAATTTGCAATAATTTTCATGTGTACATCAAAAGACAGGGAAAGGAGTATTAAGATGATGAGCGACTCCCACATTGGTTTGATTGATGACTTCAGAGAGTTTCTCGCCTGTATGCAATGTTTCTTCATAAACCCACATCCGTACTTCATCTGTAAAATCTCAAATATGATGATGCTTCAGTTTATGCTATCAAATTTTCCTCAAAAGGTTTTATATTTAAAATGTAACATTGCAAATTAGACTGACTTATTGCAACTTCATGTACTTCTCTCTCGAATTAACACACACACACACACATACATACTAGTACTAATCATTTGAGTCAGCCTATTATTTTATGTCAAACAGCATTTCAAGTACAACTTTCTATAAGGAATAGAACATTAGAAGAATTATGTTACTATATATTTAAACTAAAGTTGGAACAAGTTTCGTGTGCAAACATCTGAAATTGCAACCTACCCTTGATGAGTCTTAAAGTAGGATGATTCTGTACTGCTATCATGTCATGCGTTCTGCATGGTCAACAACATTTAACTTTTTTTGGGTAACAACAACATTTAATAATTCATTATTCTCATTAAGAGAAAAGGAAGATTCGGTGCAGGATGAGGCTTATTTTCTTTCTTCTTCTTTAAAGAAAGATGAGAAAAGAGGGTTAACCAGGGCCATTAACCTTAAGAAATAAGTAACTAGTTTCACCTAAGTGTCTTGATGAGGATGTCTGCTTGTCTTTCTCAGGTTGATCTCTGCTGCCCATGTACAAGGTGGTGATTGACATGAGAGAAGGTGGACAATGGACCACCCTGTATTTGCGTTTGAGTACTCTGGATTTGATAATTTTTCACTTTCATCTAGAAAGGACACATGTACAGTGAAAAAAAAAATCTCTAGAAAATTTTAGGATAATTCTTTAATAATAAAAGTTAAAATTAGTGTAACTATCAGACTTTTCCTGTGCTAGTTGTAGCCAAGATAGGGAAATCAGTCGACAACCTTTTAATTTAAGTCCTTCGATATGTGACTTACCTTTGTGTTCCTGCAATCAGGAAATGTAAATTACTTGGAATCAGGGCATATTTGATGGTAATGTGTTTAATCTGTGTTAGGCTCAACTTAAAGCTTCTGAATTCCTCTATGTAAACTGCCATCAATCCCAATTTTATTGTCCAAAAGTTCAAATCATCACCATAATTTTCATGTTACACTGCACAAAATTTGACCCATCTTTTGCCTATTACGATTCTTGCTGCAATAGGTGAAGTTGTAGATTACCTCCATAGTAATCCATTTGTTGGCATGCTTTGCTGGAGTTCAGGTATGAATTTTTGTATTTCACTCTTTGTTGAATGAAATGGCTTTGCTCTGGATAACCAAATCAAATTTTTTGATCCTTTGTTTATTAATCATTATTCATTTTCATCTTTACAAATTTTGCTACCAACATGGTTTAGATTTATCTAGACATTGAAGAGAAATTAATTATAAACTTCTTAGAGAGATTTAAAAGAATAGAAAGCTAGGACCTATAATAGCTTAATCAATTAATTGAACAAATCTGCAATAAGTTTTCACTGCTATTTTCAAATTTCTTTTCTCTTTTTCTCGTATGATTAACTTGCACTTTGAATACACCAAACACATTGAACTAGTTTTCAGCTTTTGGGATGATTTAGCAAATCAGGCAGAAAAGATCCAAGCATGGCAAATAGGTCATTGGGACAATTCTATCTTCCATATGCTCGCATAGAAACTTCTTTATTGGCTTTTATTCTGTTGTCTGCATCAACACTTGCTTATGTTCATTTACACCATTCATAGGCAAGCACCTCCAAGAAGATTGTTTTCCCCACATATCATGAGACAGGCAAAATTCAATGCAGTGAATGCAATGCACATCAAACAAGAGGGCAACATGTTGATGAGAAAGATGCAAATTATTGGCACCCTCTCCTTAGAACATGTTCTAAGAAGAGGTTCTAGCTTCCAACCCAGATAGTGGCATTCACATTCTATTTCTCAAGATGAAGAAGAAAATTTGAAGATGGATGGCTTTGATGTTACCATAAAGATTGGTTGTTTGATGGTGTTGGAGGCAATGAGCTTGGCTGCGACGCTGCCCCAGTTTCCACTTCCGATCACCACCACCCTGTATTGTCCCCTCATCATCTGTTGGTCTTCCATCGTTGGAGCCATACAAAGAAGAGCTTGAGGGGAGGAATGCAGAGAATGTGTAGAAGATAAAAGGGAGAAGTGAAGATATAAAAGAGAGGAAGGGTGGAGGGATTAGAGTTTGAGGAGGGCGGAGAAAGCGTGGGAGAAGGGTGTGAATGCTGATGAGAATTGACGGAGTCTTTTCTGTCCGCATTCCCAACTCCACCCTTTCTTGTTCCCATTTTTGGTCCCTCTGTTTCCATCTGCAGCAGCTGCCATCGTCGGAGCTCTCAACGTGTCTCCTGAGGCCGTTGGTTTTCACTCAGTTGGCGGCAAAATCAGCGGACGAGACAAACACGTTGACGGGTGTTGAGCCGCATTCGAGTCATTATGACGACAACCCGGATTTTGTCTGGGCTCGGGTCAGGTCATATGCTTACTTGGACCGTTAGATGGTTTGATGCGGTGTCCACCGTTGGATGGAAATTTAGACCTTTTTAAGGGCCTGTTGGAAACCTAGTAGAATTGGATTGCGTTTTCTATAGGATCATAGATTATATAGTTTATTTAAGTAAGATCCATATCCCTCTCTAGCCAAATTTTGTAGGAGGAAACAAAAGGCTCTATGTATTTTTCAGTTTTTTTATTTTAACCCTATAGTCTAACAAACCACAGATGGGATTTAGACCAAACTAGTACCAAATTTTTGAAAAAGATCCGAGTAGACCAACAAGATCGGTTCCTATAGAAAATTCAGTAGCGTTGGGATTTCTAAACAAGCTCTGGGATAAACAAAACTATATAAAGATAAAATAGGATAATAGTAGTGATGATGATGGTGGCGGTGGTGGTGGTGGTGGTGGTGGTGGCGGTGGTGGTGGTGGGAGATAAAGATGACTGATGCTGCCACCAGCCGAGGGAGGGAGGGATGGATGGGGTGGTGGAGAAGGGATGGGAGAAACTTTCTTTTAATTCATCAATAAAGTTGAGTGGCTCATTTTTGCCTCTGTTCCAACCATATATGTATTTATATAAGTTTTAATTTAGGGTCGATTCTGGGTTGTTGGATGTTATTGGAAGCCTACTGGGTCTGTTATTGGTGGCAAGAGGGTTGAGTTGTATTTGTGCCGTTGGGACCTGCTGTTATCGGAAGCCTACTGGACCTGTTGTTGGTGGCAAGAGGGTTGAGTTGTACTTGCATTGCTGGAACCATATATGGCCTAGGGTTAAGGTTGGCTCCCTTACAATCAAAAGTTACCATCCAGCTGTATTTTACCCATAAAATCATCATTTGGTTCCAAGGGCCTGTCTGGATAATTAGGCTCAAAGTTCCATAAGATTCATGGGTTGGACAACCCAGCAGAATTATGGAGCATCAGCCTGAATTAAGTTTATATTCATCAGCACCGAGGGTCTTTGGAGTGGGCCGGCCAAATCTCATTGTGGGGGGTGGGTGGCGAAAAACAAAAAAAGATACCTGAATCCAATGGTGTTTTTGGTCCAAATATCCAAACAGGCCCAACAAATTTTTGTAGCTTGTATCTAGGCGCATTCTATTATTTATGTTAAGAGAACAAGAGGGTATAAAAGAGCTTAAAGAACATTGAAAGAAAGTTCAGGAGTAATGCAGGAGCTGTTGTTATGAGAAGGCATCTAATAGCTCCCATTTGCTGTTGTTGTCTTCATAAAAGGCAGAATTGAATGATAATGCTTCGCATGGTTGGATGAGTGGCTGCGATGTTGTTGTGCAAAATCCTTTTTGCTTCTTTCTAGCCATAGACACACCAAATGGTTTCATGACCCAAAGAGTTCCATCCCTTTCATTACAACCCCCAGCTCGGCGAAATAAGCTGCAGCTCACATAGCATTGTGGGTTGGACTTTGAGAAAGTATGATATGATTTCAAGGGAAGATACCCATCACTATAAAAGCATGTCAACATGATTTACCCTAACTTAATATAGACCACTTTAGCTATTACGAGGAAAACTAGACTAGATTCAAAACCGAAATATAGTCATGATGAAAAGTCTTCATCAAAATACATACCAAATTTTTGGATGTTAAATTTCATTGTTTGGATCCCAATATCTAATAAACTAAAAAAAAAATTTCAGAAAAATTTTTATTGGACATATGTCCTAACCTAGAAAGAATTAAGTGAAGCTATTGAAAGCAAAATTGATGTAAAGTTTGAATTTATTTCAATAAAATTTAATCTTTTTATAATTATTTTTATTGATTATGTTTATTTTGAGAAATATTATCTTTTAATTAGATGAAAAATCTAGTATAAATTGTGCAAAGACATCTTACTAGCATAACTAAAATTAAGTAAGTCAATTTGGAATTCATCGATAAAAGAAAAAAAAAAAGGGGATCTTTGCTAATTTATTATTTTTTATTTTTTAAAATATTCGACTTGGATGGATTGAATGAATTATTCTTTTCTTCACGATCAAATCAATGACCACATGGCTCACTGTTCCAAAAAGGAGTGAGGAAATTGCAAATTTTTGTGAAGCTCTTCTAACGCTTATATTGGGACAATCTTGTAAATAGGCAATGTAATGAATCTCATTAATTGAACCTAGAGAAATGAGCCATCCACAAGTGCACGGCACGTGCTGATCGTGAACGCTTGCGGTCATTCAGGCCGATAGTGTGTTTATGCATGTATGACAAAACGGCATGTATTCATTAATTGAAGAAAATATAAACACAAATTCACATGCACCAATGCTTTTGCTAAAAGTTTTAGAGAAGACCGAACAGCAAAAGTTTTAATGATTGAACTCTACCAACTGAAAGCCAGACAAATTAAAGTCCAATTTAAAATTTAGATACCATATAATAAAATGTTCATCGAAGAAGATGAAGAACATGTGCTGCATGATTGATCTTTACACTTGATTGTACATGAATATATGAATGCATGGTTGCTAGGCCAGCACAACTCTAGCCTTCTCCTCTACCACTAGAAGGTCCCCAAGGTTAAGTTCCTCGTGGGGGTGATCAATAAGCCCCACTACCCTGCGAGCTCAACTTCACCGGTCTTAGTCTGAAAGCCTAGAATAAAAGTAGTTGGGCAACCACCATCTTCATCAATTGACTTTTCTTCTTCGATCGACTCCATTAGACTAAATGAGCTCCTAAAAGAGCTCTGAAGAGGTAGTTGCTAGAAGAAGCCAAATCAATCAAGATTTGACATGATTGATCTAGACTGGCATGAATCCCTATGTGACATGACCGACTCGATCAAGTTACTTACCGTCTATTTTCATTGTTCAACTGATGGTTGCATCTAATTTGTACTAGAAATAGAGATTGGGCCACGGTTTATGGTCTAATTTATTTCAAGGTGTTGTTCGAAAGTTATGTCTTGTCTAACATGTCCTGCCCAACCCACTGGTCTAGGCTTATTCCCTTTATCTTGGTCAAAAGATTCGGGTTCTAGGCTTGCCATCCCTTGCAAGCACTATCAAGTGGTTTAGGTTTGGACTTCTCTCAACCCTGCAAGCAATATCAAGTGGTTTTAGATTTGGACTTCTTCTCTCAACCCAGAAATAAGTCAGGTCTTGATCCGTGAGGTAGAACTTTGAGTATACATACTTGCCGTATTGCTGCATTGCAGTGATTTAATTTTGCTCAACATCACGGCATTTATAGCTAGGTTAGAAGGATAGAATATTTCATGGAGAAAGATTTCGTGCATCTATGTCCCACTTCTGTTGTTATGCGGACAATGGCAGATAGAGTAGTTGGTATGCCAAGCTCTGAAAATGATCTTTCATGGAGGGACTACGCAAGCACACAATTCATGGGAAAGATGTAGATTAAGACCATAAATTTGTCATTTCATAGCCAGCATTGACCAAGAAAAACAATTCCTTTTGTTTTCCATGGATCTTTTTTATTTCTTTTAATAAATAAACAGCAAGCAGTCAATACCGAATTTGTCATCTTCTTCGGATGTTAGAAGAAGAAGAAGAAGAAGAAGAAGAAGAATCAACCCTTTTGTTCCAACTGTTAATCCAAGAGGTCAATTTCTAATATCCTGCAGGTAAGTTGATGTTGAAGGCCAATATCTTTTTAAAGAAATGTAAAGGGAAACAAAGCCGACTGAAATTTATCAATAAGGAAAGAAGATTACAAGGAAAATTGAATGAAAAAAATATAATATAGATTGTCTCCCATCAGATAGCCTCGCAAAAATTATATTACGCTGGACCCAATTTTCTGCTGAGGTTTCCACAAAGTAAGAAGTTGCTTTGGATTACTGAGTATGGACCAATTATTGAGAAAAGAGATCTTAGAACTCTATTAAGAAAAATTGAGTTGCTTCTATTCTAATAATTTCAAGTTCTACTGATCTAAGATTTCACCCATAAAAACTACCCAAAATGTGCGACTTAGAAACTTTGGTCTTTATAAGTATCTAAAATCTTCCCAATGTACAATCAATGTAGCAATAAATATACAATAATATGGATCCTGACATATTTCTTCCATTTAAGTCCTAGTATCTACATCAAGAGCTCAAATATACTCAAATTCAATCATTAATGCCAGAATCAACCTGTAGTTAGTCATAAAAGGGCTCAGCCCTTGCATGTGTTGTCAACCAACTACTTTTATACCACTCGAAAGGGAACTAAAAGATATAATTTGGGATCCTAGAAATTGGAATGCAAAATAGGATGATTGACACCAAAAATTCTTCCGGATCTTGGTACAGGTTGGACCTTGATATCAAAGACAAGCTTCCTACTACCATGACATGCACACTCAGCTTGGAGAGACCACATTCAAACAATACCCTATGGCTATCAAAGTGTGTGAAAAAGAAGCTATCAAGCTCCTCCTTTTATACACTCCAAGTTCTTTTACCAGATCTAGAATTACCCCTTTCTTTGAGAGGAAGATGAACAGGGAGAGACTCAAAGCCAGATCATTAGCACCCTAACTTTTAGCAACTTTATCAATTGGACTAACTGGCTTTTTTGAAGAATATAGATAAACGAAGTATCAGGAATGAGAGAGGTGGCATTGGCTTTATTATTTGAGATCCGGATGTCCGATTGCTAGTGACGGGAGCTCGTATCTTTTTGAGTCTATCGTATTAGGAGCTGAGCAGGCATTTTTGTGTGAGACAGGAGCTGTGGCTGAAGGAGATTCTCATAGAGAAAGATTTTGCTATCGTTATCGGCTGAATTTAGGATGACATGAAGCAGTTAGAGGTCCATTTACTCCTCCACGATATCTGGACGTCTCTTTGTAATTCCGCCGCAATGGTTATGTCTTTCAGGAGATGAATAACATAGTAGATTAGGTTGTATCTTGCATTGCTGTGCATATTGGTGATTGGATCTGGTGATAAGATGAGATGTGCTCGTGGGCTCTAGGGGATCTTTTGTTTTTGACTTTATGAATTGTACTCACACTAACGTGATGTGATTATCCGCTTGTACCAAAAAAATATATGTATATAGATAAAAGAGAGACTCAAAGCTAGCTCATTGGTAAACACCTTTCAATACTTTACTAATTGGACTAATGATTTGTTTTCTCTTAATGTTGGAATGGAACACCCAGTGACTTTGCAAACTGAACTAGTCCCTTTTTTCAGAAGAACATGGACAAAGAAAGAATCAAAACCAGTTAATTGGATGAGTTTGCCAACCTTTTTCATCGGACAAATAAATAGACAAGGATAGACTCAAACCCAGCTTATTGGAACGCAACCTTCAGTAACTTTATACCAACTGAACTAGTTGGCTTTTCCTTTTTTTTTTCAGAAAAGGGAGGATAGGAAGTGTCTGAAAGCCAACTAATTAGTACCAAATCAGGGTGATCTTACCAATTTAACTAGTCCATACCTTCCTTCCAAAAACTATTTTTGTTGATAAACCTTTAGAAGTTTTACTAGATTGACAGCTACTCCCCATCTTTGTCAGGACCGACCGTAGTTGGTGGAACCAGTTTGGTTATGTGCCTGTCCCATGTTATTTGTCTTTCTTTTTTTTTCAGTAGATTCTTGTGAAGCAAAGCACATGAAACATGTTTGTTTTTTTTCCAAAGGACAAACAAAATCATGTCTTCCACGTTGGTGTAAGATTGGAGGATTCCTTTGCCCACATTAGGATGGATTTCTTACAACGTTTTCCAGAACCCAGCAGTCCTTTTCCCATTCTAAAATAAACATTTATAAACACTTCCCAAGGCCAGATCTTGCTTTCAAGCCAAAACCAAGTAAAATACACACACACACACTAAATTACAAAGCTTTTCTTGATAATATACGTAATAAAATAATTAAATAACATGATTGGCAGACGCAACCTAACACTGTCAATTCATCTGAGCTACAACCAAGGAATGAGAGATTTTTTTTTTTAACTAAAAAAGACAAGTCTGATTATAAAATTCTTTCTATTATTTAAAATAAAGCATATCTAGCAATCAAGCTGAAGAATTAAGCTGGCTGAGATCCACATTAGAGATGTAAATCCTCAAAAAAATTTCCTTCAGATCTCACCAGATGTTCTCCAGCTGTTGCTTATTCCATTAGAACATGAAATTATTCAATTCCTCTGTTGACCAAATTATAATATTCTTGTGCGTGTTGACTCTGACTTTAACACCTAACCTAAGTTTCAAAATTTCTTTAATTCCGGTACTCGGTGGATGTACCCACGCATTCTCCAATGTGTATACGCCTACAAACAACTATGTACATATAAACATAATTGTGTACAGGGATAGTATAATTTTATACATGAAAAATATAGTTATGCCCAAGAATTAGTATAAGTATATATAATATAAATGTAAATATGAACAAATTCTGTATACATGCACGCATGGCTATTTATTCATATTTCTGATATCTGGATAAGTTGCTAAAATTTATCTATATTTTTCATAATATTTTTTATATTTTTAAATTTGGAGAAAGTGGATGATTGAATTTTTGAATATTGAATAATGGAAGAATTAAAAATGAGGATGTGATATTTTAGAAATAAATTAAATACCTAATTTACTGTTGATGGAAATAAAAAATGATTTAACCATCCTTAGATGGAAACGAGTTTTTTCCATTTCATGAGTAAATACTATTCATAAAAATAATTTATCCACTTTGAAAAGCATAAAAATATGGACAGATTGATCAATGAGAAGGTTAACCAATTTTTTTATGATATTTATATATAAAAGAATGGATCCTAAATGATAATTAATGATTAGAAAGGTTCCAGCATTAGGTTCCTCTGAGAAGAAAAAAAATCCCAACCATTGGATCAACAAACATCCACCATCCAACCACAATAAATACATGTATTACTTTCCCAACTGACCCTCCCTATCCAGATACTCTCTACCAACCTGTCGCTGACGCTGCAGCCTTATCTGCCACGTCATTTTCCATAGATAGCAATAAAAGATTAAATCCGTTTCCTCTTGGTTATTTTAGCTTTCCATTTCAACAGCCTTGATCGCCTTCACCGTTCTATCCTAGTTTCTATATAACAACTCTTGGTAGAATTCCAACAGCCTCTTTCCATCATCCAAAGAGGTGGAGAGAAGAGGAGGAAAGGAGGAGGCTAGTAATTAATCTAGTATTGATATGATGAGGAATTCAGCTGATTGCAATAGCTTCCGGCGATGGCACGAGGCCGGCGACGAGTTCATGCCATCGGCCGACGTCCAAATCATAACCTCCGGCGGCCACAGCATCCCGGCCCATTCCGCCGTTCTGGTACTACTAAACTCTCCTCCAGAATTTTATTCTGATGTTCTTATTTGCCTTCATTTTCTTCTTTTGCATTCATAGTAATTGTGTCATTAATGGACATGAAGGCCTCAGCTTCGCCGGTGTTGGAAAAGATGCTGTACCGCTACCGGATAAGTTTGGATTCACAGAGGATAATTCACATTCTAGGCGTCCCTACGATGCAGTTTTCGCCTTCATTCAGTTCTTGTACTCCTCAAGGTATAGCCTTGGTCTATCATGGATTCCAATCTGCTAATTATCTGATTGAATTGTAAGAGAAAAAATGAGTGTTTGATGATATGTCGATGATCGCAGGAGCGCGGTGTCGTCGAGGGAGGGGGAGGAGGCAATGGAGAAATATGGAATGTATCTGTTGGTGCTGTCTCATGCCTACCAGGTGAAGTGGTTGAAGAGAGGGTGCGAAGAAGGGGTGGCGGCGAGGCTGCGAGTGGAGGTGGTGGTGGATATGCTGAAATTGGCAAAGCTTTGCGATGCGCCCAGGCTGTACCAGCGCTGCATGAGGCTGGTGGCCAAGGATTTCGCCTCGGTGATACAGTCGGAGGGTTGGTGCTTCATTCGGAGGCATGATCCATTGCTTGAGAAGGAGATCCTGCAGTTCATTGAAGATGATGACCAGGTTTGTTCTCTCTGCTTGCATGTAGTCCATGGCTGGAAATCTAGAATTTATTTCTCCAGAATTTGTGTCAAGGATGAAATATTAGAATGGCAACATATGAATGCAGGATCCCCTGTATTTGCTTTTCTTCTCATTTCCATTTCAAGTTGATTCAACCAAAGAATTCATCTACCAAGAATTGCTACATAAATGATTGGCATAGAGAATCTACAACTCTTCAATAGGCTCATCCTTGTCATTGAAAACCATTTTTCAGCAAGGCTGATCCATATGTCAAAGTAGAGCATGAAAGGATAATTGGAGTTGCACAAAGGAAATAATAAAAGTGGAAAAAGAATTTAATGCTGTGTTCATCAAATTTAGAAACATGTAGTATCTTTCCTTTTCCAAACAAAACAAATGGGTAGGACTTAAAAGGAAGCATAATTTTCTGTTGTAATTAACCAAATTGTAAACACTTAATGAATTCTTGTGAGTGGAATAGGTCAAGTTCATACAAGTTGGGTTTTAGTGTACACATTCCTCAATTTAGGATAGTTTTGAAAGATAATTTAGGAGACTCTAGATCAAGTATCTAGGTAATGCTATCCAAAAATTGATAAATATGCTATATTAAACCTTTCTTTGGCTGGATTATGCTATATTAAGCATTAAGAACAGCAAACTTTGGATTATCCACAATCTTTATGATCTGAAATGTGTGCAGAGGAGGAAGAGATGGATGAGAGAGATGGCAGATCAAGAGATGTACCTACAACTGAGTGAGGCAATGGAGTGCCTCCAACATATTTGCACGGTGGGTTGCACGATCGTCGGGCCTTACGACGGTGAGCCCCCTAGTAGGAGCAAGGGCCCCTGCAGTTTTCGCACATGCGAAGGCTACAACTCCTCATTCGCCACTCTGCCACGTGTGGCAAGAAATTGTCCCCTGGAGGTTGCATCCATTGTAAGCGCATGTGGCAGCTCTTCCAGCTCCATTCCTCCATCTGTGACCAACCTGACTCTTGCAAGGTTCCTCTTTGCAAGTGAGTCCAATTCTCAATACCACCTACTCATTGATACTGTCTTTATGTTTTAGTGTTTCTTTCAGAAACTTAGCTAATATTTCTATATTCCATGTCTATTAATCTAATTCAGGCAATTCAGATCAAAGATTAAAATAGATGGCAAAGTAGATAAGACATGGAGTCTTCTGGTGAAGAAGGTGGTTATTGCTGGAGTAATGTCTTCTTTGGCCAAGAGAAAAAGACCAGAAGAAATCCGAAAGATTAAGATACAGAGGCATAAAGTGACTTCCATCATTTAGATTTTGGTTTTCTTTTCCTTGTTTTCATTTTTAGAAACAAAACAAAGTTTGTCATACACGAAATACTAATTCTTTGTACAAATCATGATTCTTTGTACTTTTATTGTATTTATTCTTTCTATATTCTGGTGAGAGTTTGATCTCATAATCCACACAAATTATTGAAGACTGATGCAGATGACATGATAAATTAAGCTCAATGTATTGGACCTTTTATAATGTACTGAAGTCGCTATTGTGATAATACTTAATTCACAAACTACGTACTTGCATAGATGCATGCATGCATACGTATACATGTGAGTACCCTACTATAGGTTATCCTAGTAGTAGAGGGAAATTCTAATGTGTGCACCATGGTTGCATTGGATGCTCCACAGGTTTTAACCCACCAATTCCAAGAAAAGGAGTCATTGTGGAATCTTTTCAATGGTGGCTCCAATTTGTTGGTATGCAAAGTAGTTAATCAAAGATATAGGACCCTAAGAAGAGTCTCGGTCTCCTAAGAAATTGCCTATAGTTTCTTCCCTCCATGTAGCCTACAAAAGAGCAGTAATGAGTAAGACCTATAAAGACTTGGTATTTTAAGGAAACACAAATCCCTCTAGCTAGACTATAGAACTCACATGGTGTTGGGAGTAGCTTTGATGCCAAAAGAACTACAAAGATGTGCATGTCTGCATGGAATTCAAAAAGCCAAAAAATGTATGGGGAAGTCAAGGTAGATCATAATTATGCCCCCCTACGGTTCTCTTAATGATCAAATGTTTTCAACCATTTGACACTTGTTTATGGAAAATGCTAGAAAGCCAAACCTAAAGAAAGAGAAGATGCATGTTGAGTACACCATTGTTTAAGGATTTGCAAGAAGGATCCAATAGAAAAGCCAACAGATTTGTCTCATCCCACAATCCTAAATTTAAAAAAAAAGGTTAAGTTGCTCCGAACTCCTAAAAGCTTTAGAAGACACAAGTACCTATTCATCATTGAGAGGCCAAAGGAGCCTACAAACTAGATATATAAGAAATTTATCTAGATACAACATCCAACTACAACTTCACTGTAAAAAGAATAAGTATTCCCCTGCAAGAAGCATGATATAACAAAAGAGATCCAAACAATCGGTTTAGATAAAAGATGCCATTTGCAGTACATCTTTTCCCCAAACTACTGTAGACAACTTTGTAATAATCTTCCACTGGCACCCAACCTATAAAGCATGGTTTGCCTAACTGAAAATTTCTAACCCTCCAAATCTTGATTCTTTAAGATGGTCCCCCATTTCACCATATGGAGGGTAGCAGTAACTTAATTTTTTCATAGGATACATTACATATCCAAACAGTATTTATTTTCATGCAGAAATACTTTTGGATAGAGGGCGTTTCTATATTAGGAAAAAAGAGGGCGTTTCTATGTTAGGAAAAAAAGAGGGCGTTTTGTGGGGAAAATTGCATCCCTTGGCTATGTTTCCATACAATATTTACTTCTATGTGGAAATATATATAGTTTTTTGATTGAGAATATTTTTGTAGTTTAGGAGGAAAGGAAGGGCATTTTCTCATGTTTACTTTCTAAATATCCACACATACCCCTAAAGCACACGGATATGCTCATAATATTTATCTTATTCCATTATATACAGATATATATACATATATGCATATACATACATACATACACACGTGCGCACGTGCACACACACATACTCAGATACATACTTGATGTCGCAAGGCTTCGAATCAGAGGATAGATGGTGAGGTTGGTCTGAGACCGAGCTGGAGTATTTTTAAGTGTAATTTGATGAAGTCCAAAAGAAATCTTACAAAAAAAATATTAGATCCGGTGGGATACTTTGCGGATTAGGATCCTTCGATGATTAAATCAACCGGGGCCTTGAGAATCAACAGCAGAAATAGAAAGACTGGAAGGTAAGAGAGAAGATTCTAAAAGAATAGAGTGAGGATTCTTATTCCCTTCAATGAGGGAGTCAAAAAGAATTCGGCAGAGTCTCAGCACTATGAGTTCTGACTTTTCTTGTAGAGGGTACCCTATCCCTCTTTATATAAAGCGGGCTGCCATAAGCCGTTAGGTTGTTAAGAGAGTTTGTTAGATCGTTAGTTTGTTACAACAGAATGACCAGCTATATGGAGATCGTGGATTGTTTGTCCACGTAGAGATTAGCTATAAAATGACTGAAAGACAGCTACTGCTAAACTAGATGCCAACTGCAAGATAATCGTCTGTACTTTTAGAGTCACATCGATCTTGAGCTGATGTGACTTACTGTAGATTGATAATCGACTGAGTTGAGCATCGTGTTTCATTAAGAATTAACTTAAGTCAAGTGAGATCGGCAATACGACGAGCTGAAGATTAATACAGATTGGTATATATCCGACTTGATTTGAAAGTATACTTTATAATTCAAATAATTCTAATGCTGCCATATGGCTTGATGGTGAGATCAGTTTATATGTACCAACACATATCTCCCATTTTTCAGATCCGAAGTGAAAATCTTCACATCGGATATGAAAAGTCAATTCAAAAGATCTTATCTGACTTGTACTGTCAATATCAATGTACTGTACTGCTGGCGGTTAAGAATATTAATTTTTAATTATTTGAAGTGATATGCCATTTTTTGGAAATGATCCATCGAATTTAGTAATTATGAGCGTTTAGAGAATTGGAAGCTCATTATTATCTGGATGGTTATATCCAGACGTGCCCGTGCCATGTGTTATGTTCGTTATTGATCATTCTATTTATTTAACGAATTAATCCTGTACGACTTAATCAGAAAAAGATGCATTGAACTGATTTTTTTCAGAATCATTGGATTACTGATAAGTAGCATCATGGCGTAGTCAATTAATCTGGATCATTGGCAAATTCTATAAATAGGTCTGTTCTCTTTTTGAAAATTACTTTACTATTTTCTCTATGCGGAAGTCATGTTGAAATTTTTTAGAGCTTTCTCAATGTCATCGAAGTCGGAAAGGAGTTTTTTTGTGCTACCGGAATTGGAGAAGAGGCCGTCGGATTCAAGAAAGAGTTCTTCAAAAGCTTCTTCAGAACCCTTCCCCATCTATTAGGTAGACTTCTTCATTCTTGATTCTTTTTCATGCAACTCTAGGGTCTTAGGTCTTTCTAATCCCTATTTTCTCTTTTAGGTAGTTCTTCCTTTTTTATTTATCTACTTTCCTCTTTCCATTCGCTTCTGTTTCTCCTTCTTTCACAAAATGTCTTCTGATAATAGCGAGATGAGTAAGAATGATCGTATACTTTGGTCGACCCAACCGTTGCTTGAATTTGAAGTGAAAACTTCACCTCGAGCAACGACCGAATTCAGTAATTTAGGTTGGGAGGATCTGGAGTCTCCCATAAGGAGATTTTGGATTACTTTGATCTTAGTACCGAGCAATCTATCCTATCTGATCTCGATCTTTAGAAACTTAAGAAAAATACTTTATTTCTGAAGAATTCTAATTGATAGCTCCAGATCGGGATGATCGGATCATTGAACCTCCAGAAGATTGTGTCATATTTTATGATGAGGTACTTCGTTCTGGGCTTCGATTTCTTTACATCCCTTCTTCAGTAATATCTTAGACTTTTATATGCTCCATCCAACTCAAGTCACTTCTAACACCATTAGGATGATCATAGTATTCATCATCTGTTGTAACTTCTCCATCATAGAACTTAGGATCTCTCTCTTTAGGGTGCTGTTCGTTCTAAAAAAACATCATTATGAAAAAAACTGATGGTACTTTCACCTCAGTCTAAATATAAATTTATTTCTGCTCTTCCATCTTCTATACATAACTGAAAAAATTATTTTTTTCCTTATTTTTTTGATATTTCATGGGGTTTCAGCTGCACCTGGCATAAGCATGAAATCAAATGAAACTTTAATAATGAAATATTATCCGGGGACAATGAGGCTTTTGCAAATTTTGGGTATGAAGGTATCCAAGTTGAGCCTATTGCTATCTGATTAGTCTTTATTTGACACCGAAATCAATCAAATTTCTCCCCAGAGTAAATCCAATGTCAATTCCTATTTTCTGCTACTTTCACTTCATCATTTCTTCATATTTTTTTAACAATCTTCCTCCTTTTTCAATAGTAATGATGAAGTTCGATTCAAAGAGGTTGGCTAATGCGAAGAAAGAAAGCAAG
The DNA here is from genome assembly GCA_000441515.1 of Elaeis oleifera. Lineage (NCBI taxonomy): Eukaryota > Viridiplantae > Streptophyta > Magnoliopsida > Arecales > Arecaceae > Elaeis > Elaeis oleifera. The sequence continues at coordinate 506,393 of KE504737.1, forward strand.
ATCCAATGGACCAACCTACTTCGAAAGGAGCAAGAATTGCTGCCCCTCCAGATCGACTGCTCCCCGATCATCTCCCGAGGTCATAACAACAAATGCAGATGCTGTCTTGATCTCCATCGCACCGTTGGTGGCCAAAAATCAACATCAGCAATCCATCGAGGTGATCCATCCACCTCCAAAGGAGGCATCTGTGCACCCAAGGCAGGCATCTTCTCCAGCACCACCTCCAACATTGGTCAGGCCAGGTCGGTCAGTAGAACAGTGATGGAGATCCCCGACTCCTGACGTCAACCCACCATTTTCTTCATCGGAAAGGATTAACTTGGCCAAAGTGTCGCTTTTGGAGGCACCGAGGCTCGGTAAAGACCTACTCACTACAAGAAAATAAGATTTTGTAATGAAATTATTTACGACGTAAATATTTTATCACAATTAAATATTTGTATCACTTCTGGAGATACCGAGGCTCGACAGGGATCTAGCACCATAATGCCCCAAAAAGATCTGGATGCTCGAAGGAGGGACCTCTCCATTGAGTAGATAATAAACTTCGGGTTCAACAGCATTTGGACATAAATTTTCACCATACATATATATATATATATATATATATATATATATAATAAATACTTTCTACT
>KE504737.1:524848-558460 GCA_000441515.1 Elaeis oleifera
TATATATATATAAACATATACATACATCCTGAAATGGAGGCTCTGCTTTGGTGCAGCTCTTTGTTCATATTCTATATATATATAGATATCAGAGCTCTCTATTCACCACGTGTCTAAATAATATTTATGTTCATGAGGAGATACTTCTTCGATGGAATGCATTTTTGTATTCGGAAAAAACAGAGGGAATTTCATAGGGAAATTGCATTCATGAGCCATATTTCCAACGATGTTTACTTTGATGTGGAAATGATTCTTAGACGGAGGACATTTTTGTAGTTTAGGAGGTTATAGAGGTCATTTCCACATACTTTTAAGGACCCCACATGCACTCGTGCGACTGATCCATTTGCTCATGTTATTCCAGTACATCCTGACGTTGCCATATGATGGGAGAGTTCGTGGATTCTTCTTCTCAAACAACCATCTCCGATAAGTCACCACAACAAGATTACATCAAAGTGAATTTTATGGTTCAATTTGACCCAATTCTGCTGATGTGGGATTTGTTACTCAAAGTCATATATGATGAGTATTATATGGTGCATCTATTCCAATTAACATGAAATTTGTCTCAAAGGCTGAGGTGATGGCTACATGGTATGGATTTAAAACAACTGTATCTATGCTTCAGAACGATAAAACCATTTTAAAGAGAGATTCAAAGGCGGCGATCACATTGATTAATGCCAAGGAGTCTTCGCAACATCCTGCACCGATGAATATCAGGCTTCTTCATTTTGCCATGTCTGAATTCTCATGCATTCATATTCTTTGTGAACTAAGTATATAGTAGATTGGCTAGAAACTTTGCAAGTATTAAATGGGTGGAAGGATTTGGATAGAAAGGAATTCCACTATGAAAAATTTTTATGCACCATCGGTGATATAAAAATTCGATGTGAAGTACATCATCTTACCCGATTGATCCACGTAGCTATCACTTTTCAACACACATTTAATGTCTATAGTTCTATTTTTTTGTTGAAATTTTGAATGATAAAATGTCCATCATTTTGAAAAAATTATAACATCTTGTGACATATTATGATAGTTTACATCAAATTATGACTTCTTGTACGTAGGATGTCATAATATGATTTAGAAAATTATGACATTCTAGCATATTATTACATCCTACGTCAAATTATGACTTACTACATATAGGACGTCATAATATGACCCAAGATATCATAATATAGGAGGCGTATTTTTTCCAACCACTTTTCAATGTGCATTTAATACCTGCAATTTCGTTTTTTTGTTTGAAAATTTTGAATGACGAAAATATTCTTATTTTTGAAAAAATTATGACATTCTGTGATATATTATGACATCAATTATGATTTTCTGCACGTAAGATGTCATGATATAGGCATAAGATATTATAATTTTTTAAAAATAAAATATTTCGTTCAAAAAATTTCAAACGAAAAATAAAACTGCAGACATTAAATGAATATTGAAAAATGATGATTATATAGACCAATAAGATAAGATGATATATTTTACTTTAAATTTTTATACCGTTCTGCGGTGCACAAAGAATTTCTCTTCCACCTGCATTGCATGTAAGAGAACCCACTTGCCATTTTAAAATGGATTGGAGCCATATCGGTCATCTCACTTCTCCCTCCTCCACCATCTTCACCACCTAACCGAGTCGCCGCACATACGTTCATACCATAATCCACCCTCCATCTGTGCTGCAGGCCACCATAAAGCGTCTTCCCAAAAGTAGCTATTTGTACCAATGTCGCTTCTAGTCTCCCACCACCGCCGGATGGTGCCACCTTTTACCCATCTGACGGTCGCAAAGAACAAGCCAAGTAAGTGCGACAAAAGCTATACCTTCCATAATATTAACTATTAATTAATTGATAGAGGTAGCTAATATCACGCGATAAATATGACTAACATAGCACCACCAACCAAATAATGGTAGCCCACCTCGCAGCTGAGTTCCACCACCAATCATAAGTTATTATTTGCACTGTGCCGTTATTGAATGGCACATACCACTTTAATACTAGCTTAATTATACCTCATGCGGCATGCGGCGTACAATTTTTTTTTTTTAATCACTTTTAAATATATATTTTAAAGGTGTAATGGAATAGATAATAAAATAGAATATATATGAAGAAAACACTGCACCTCATGCATCGCATGGGTTATATGTTAGTATTTAACTAAAATATAGACTCATTTTATACCGAACACTCCATTTGTCATATTGGCACATGTATTAACAATTTTATTAATAGAATTTTTATTTGAACATTAAGTAAGATACTTATTGAATATGGTTTTTATGCTAAATCATATTAATATTATTATTAATATGATTGTTTATTAGGACTGAAATCGGATTAGATACGGATCGGATATCAATATATCAATATCCATATTTATTTTGTCAGATGAATGTAAATATGGATACGGATATCATATTGATATAAATATTCATATCTATATTGTTTAAATAGGTATAGATAAAATTCAGATACTAAAAATATGGATATAATTATAGATATAACTTAGATAATTAAATTTATGACTACAGAATCAGAATATTACTAATAAATGATAAGTCAAACTAATAACATGTTTATATCATTATATATTTCTTAAAATTAATAAGTATTATATAAATTATATTGGATTACATATAGATTCGATTATTTGGATATGAATTAGATAGTTGTCTATCCATATCTATATTCATTTTCTTTGATGGATATGGATATAGATGCAGATATTAGTCAGATCTTCAAATTTCTATGCATATCCGGATTGATTCCGATATAAAATAGATCCAAACGATAATATCCATACCACTCTCATCTTTTTTTTAGAATAATAAGAACTCCTATTGAATAATTTATTTATATATTTAAAATGACTATGTTTATTCATCAATTTTCCACTCTTGATGAGAAATTTTAGCTCTTAGATAAGTCTATAATATTTAATATCTTCCTTGTTAATAAATATTTTTTTATTTTGATAATAATTTTTTATAATATATTATCTAGTATAGTAATATTTATTTTTTTTTTCTAATTACATTTCTATTCTTTTGAATGCGATAAATGGCTTCTCAAATCTCAACCCGCCCAAGATGATCGAATCACCAAGTCCAAAACCCTCTTCCACACTTGAAACAAGATTGAGTCAACGAGGTTGGTACTGGCTTGACACATGTCCCGACACGGATGCTGCTTCATAACGTTTCAAACTTGGAAGGCTCCATTACCAACGGAATTTTTTTTTTTTTTTGTCTTTTTTAGTTTGTGCGTGTTGAGGAGGTGGTCGGCACATGCCTTGATATCGGTGCTTTGGCTTGGTTTCGGCGATCTTCGTATCTCTTTCCTCCGCCGCGTTGTTGGTCTCGTGACCGCGTGCCGTACGGAACATTGACCTGCCTTGATACGCGAAGTTCGGGCCGGATTGGATGCGAATCAGTTAAAAATTCATAAACGGTGCCGTACATACATACGAAAATACTGTATTTTTTTGGCAAGAGATAATAGTGTTCTTATACGGAGACATCCATCGTACAATGGATGACTATCAAATAATACAAATGATGTATATCAATGCACAACTGTATATCCTATGTTGAGCACCATAGATGCACTGCACTGTATCCTACGGTCCCACGCACACACCATTGAAGATCCGGCTTAAATATATTAAAAAAATTAAAATTATATCTGAATTTAACCTGTTTGAACCAATTAAACTCGTAAAATCTATTTATTAAACAAGGTAAGTCAGATTAGATTAAACATATTAAGTAACTTTTAATATAAGTTAAATAAATTTAAATGAGTTAAATAAATTAAGTGGACTAAATTAAATAGGATAGAAACATGTTAAGTATATTTTGAATAAGTTAAACAAATATTGAATGAGTTAAATAGATTAAACGATTATCTGATTTAATCCGATCTGAATATTAAATAGATTAAATAAGCTAAACAGATTATATGTCGAAAATCTAAATCCAACCAGAATGTTTAACAAGTTAAATAGATTGATATATTTATAAACCAAATCTATTTAGCTCAAATCTAAATCTGCTTATGGCAGTTGAATATAGATCAAATTGATGGGTCGGACTATATTTTGCCACCTTCAATGAAAGCCTTCAAACCAAGACTCCTGTAATTGGATAAGATATAAATATATCTATAATCAAGTTGTTTATAACTAGCTTAAGTTTTGATGAATGATAGGCACATAAATTTACAACTTATTTGGTATCATTGTTTTTTGTTATTTTTATTTCTCTATAAGCTAGTAAATATAATTAAAAAAGTCAATAGTGAACATAATATTTGTACAAAACTACTTCTATCTTTTTTCTTGTTCTTACTCTCTTTGAAAGTAACAAATTTTTGGTGGACTTTGTGAAAATAAATAGAAGATTAGGCTCAATTCAATAACAAGCTATCCATTATTTAATTAACAAATGAGCCGAGAGTGGGCACCTTAATTAATATTTGGTTCAATTTGGCTCAGTTGGACCTATTGTTAGAACCCAATCGACATTAATGAATATTGTTTCAAAAGACCTCAGCTAATGAATTAAAAGAATACTGCTGTACCCATTCTACTGCTTTGTTTGGGAGGAATGAGATTAGTAAAAGATTCAAAGATTATCATAATCACCATGGAAAGCTTGTTGGTCCAAGGTTAATTTCGATGGCATTCTATGAACAATCAGGGCTTCAAACCGTTGAAGATATATGCATTAATAATGCATAGATGAAATACAAGCAATGCACAGTTTAGACAGGCTTAAATTCTTCTGTGTAGTCTAAACTAGCCTATGGTATGTAATACAAGCAATGCCTTCTTATCTTGTAATATGCTTGGAAATTTTGTTAACCAATATGTGCATATAGAATCAAAGAATGGAACTCAAGTTAATTACATTTGCTGCATGCTTCTTAAAGTACACAACTTCACATTGGCCAAGTAATGGAGAACATACAGTACTGGGTTAAATACAAACTTTCCTTTGAGAGAAAAATTAAAGAAAAAGAAGTTGATGAATGCAATGATTAATGCTAATAAGGATTCATGAGGATAAATGTTGTATGCGCAAAGAAAAGTCCAGGATCAATAAAAGATAAATACTCTTAACAAACTTAATAGATTATATTACTCTTGATGACCTTACCTGACAAAACATGATCATTATAATACGCCACTAATTACAACACACCCATAGCAAAGAGGATTTTTTTTTTTTGGTGTTGCACGCCCATATATAGCAAAGAGTTCGACCTATATGAAGATCCCAAAACTACTAGAAACGCAAAACAGTAGCCGTCCTCTCTCTTGCATGTTCTCGTAGGTTTTGAGAAAATATATCTTACTTTGGTTCATGAGGAAGGGCACGGTTAAATCATGGGTCAAAACTATTGTGTATTGGTGTTCGCCGCCTAACTGGAGCATAATCTGCATTCCACCACCATGGCATCATCCCTTGTTTGCCACGAATCTTCCCCTCGTTGCCAGCCGCTGACCCTGTAACCTGGTGGCGCCTTCCACATTCAATAGATTTGCAAAGAAATTAAAGAACCATATTAGAAGTGTATCAGTGAGAAGTTTGTATGTGATCAAAATCACATGCATAATAATATATAGAAGAGAAGTTGAAGTTGTCTTGATATACATACATACATATGCATACATAGAGAGAAAAAAGAGAGAGAGAGAGAGAGAGAGAGAAGAGAGAGAGAGAGAGCAATGGAAGAGAAGATGTTTACCTACTCTTGTTTGATGATGGAGCAAGGAGAGTCCTACAAGCATCAGAATAACTGCCCAAGCCTCCATTCTAGCAGACCCCATACTCCTCTCTCCCCCCTCTCGCTCTCTCTTTATTTGGATTTGAACTAAGAGCATGCCACATCAGACCTCTACGGCCTTCCTTGAGTCAAAGACATGAGATTTGCTCAAGCATGAGGGAATCTTATATAGTTGCATTCTGTCACTCTATTTGCATAGGTGAACTAGACTCATATTCTAAAGGGAAGAAGATTCTATTGTTTCAAAGGCCTTTTGGTGGGTCTACAATAAGCAATGGGCCTCTCTCTCTCTCTCTCTCTCTCTCTGTGGGGCTGTTATCTTTCAGAATATTTTGTCTCATGTGAGCTCCACTACTAGGAGGTAAGCACATGACAGTTAAAGTTAAAGGGCCTTTGAGCAGAGGAGAGACATCATCAATGAGGTGTTTATATTTTAACCTTGGTTGATCATCTCGAGGGTACCACCACCATGAAGATGTTAAGCCTAGTCTTAGTGGAGTCAAGGCTAGTAGACCTCATTATTGGTCGGCATATGTATGGATGTAAAGATAAGCTCAAGACAACATAAAATACTATATTATGTTCTTTGAAATCAGTTTCCTGTTCTCTTCTTGCTGCTTTTCTTTTGCTGTTGTTGGCAGCTAGACAGAATCCGCCACCTTAGAACCTCACAATCCTTGTGGTCTCGTATCTTTTCCTCCTTGTATATTCTGAACCTCTCCCTTTGCTTCTGTAAGTATTCTTTCTCAACAAATTGAGTGGTAGTGCCTCCCTTTTGCATCAGAAAGAAAGAAAGAAAGTTCTACGAAGTCTAGCCATTGCACAACTACTTACACAACGTGCCCCTTATGATCAGAAATTTGTTGTTTTGCATGTAACTGTCGCAGAATTAATCGGTATTTTGGTATTTTTAACAGGCCATGCAGCAGGAAGTAGAAGTCTTTAATCTGTAGACAATTAGGATCCTAATGAATGCAGGCTCTGATCCCAAAGTTTATAATGTAATCACCTAAAGATTTCGTTAGCAAGATAATAAAACATTTAGTTCGGAATCAGAATTTCTCGATAATAAAAAAATATTTGATAAATCCAAACATGGGACTAGGGGACAATTGATATTAGTTTCTTCATCAAGATAACATTAGCTTAGTAGTGGTCCCATGATTCTGAAGTAGCTTAGTTGTAGTCCTATGGTCATGAAGTACCTCAATAGTTGGAAGGCATCTCCAAGTAAGTTTCAAAAGAAAGTATTAAACCTAACGACGAACTTGAATTTGCCCTACATAGTTGACATTCATAAGCCCCATTTAGTATTACTTTTATTTATATACTGTATTTATAAGAAGGAATAATTAACGTATTTATGTATAAGAAGGGATATGTACTGTACCATTCAATTTATAAACTCTTAACTATGGTGCAAACAAACTAAGTTGCACGTGAGCAATTTGACCTTGGCTCACTAAGAGCTTCGAGCGCAACTTAACTAAGAAATGTGTTGAGAGCAAATACATTTTTTGAGTTTGCATCATAAATGAGCTAAATCTAAGCATTTTTAGATTTTGATTTTCCTAGATTCTTTGCTCGCTGCTCATTGGTTACGAAGCCCATTCACCTTATGTTTTGAGTCAAGACTCTCTTTTATCTGCTGTAAATCGTGAACTAGGATAATTGCTTTCTAGGAGTTGAAAGCACTAAATACTCATATTGCTGGGGGATTCCCTTCTAATTTAAGTGGAGGATTCTTTCTTTTTGCTTGGGAAAGATCTATCTTATTATCTAAAAAATGGAAGAAGCCATAGCATTGAGTGGGGGCAAATAAATTAAAGAACAATTAAAGAACTTTCTTTTCAGAGGATTTAGAATCTCAACTAAAATGAAAGATCCATACTCTGATTCAGATCTTGTTGAACGAAACCTCCTTTGATCAGGGTCAATGTTAGCAAAGGACAAAGATTGATGAGTGGGATGATCTGTTTTCGAAGGATTTTTTCTATCGCGTAGAGTGATAGACTTCAAAGACATTTATTATGGAGTCAAAGGTATACTAGGATTGTTCAACCTCGCAAATTGCCAAGTTGGACATGAGTTGAACCTGAGTAGCCTTGTATTTGGCATATTTGGGCCCATTTGCATTCATACCATTGCATATAGAATTTTGCCCCATAGCTTAATGGGATGGAATAAAAAAAACAATCATATATTAGAATGTATTTGAGTATTTATATTCAACTTTGGAGGTTCATTTGGTTGAAGGTAATTTGGTATGGAAAACTAAATCTCATATTAAATTATCATATTTGGTATGAAAAAAGGATGAAAGAGATGGTAAATAAATTCCATCGCTTACCTACTTTCCTAGGAAAGAAATAAACAAATATCGATAGGAGGATGATATAATGTAACTTTAATTGGTTGATCATCTCGAGGTGCACTGTAATACATGGTGAATTCAAGGCCACCACCATGAACATGTTAAGGCTAGTCTTAGTGGAGTCAATGCCAATGGACCTCATTATTGCTCGGCATATGTATGGATGCAATGATAAGCTCAAGACAACATAAAATACTATGTTAAGTTCTTTGAAATCAGTTTCCTGTTCTCTTCTTTGCTGTTTTCCTTCTGTTGTCGTGGCAACTACCGATAGAATCTACCTTAGAACCTCACAATTCTGTAATCTCTCATCTTTTCCTCCTTGTACATTCTGAACCTCTCCTTTTGCTTTTGGAAATATTCTTTCACAATAAATTGGGTGGTAATGCCTCCATGTTACATCAAAATAAGAAAAGGTTCTTTGAAAACTAACCATTACATAACATGCCCCTTATGATCAGAAATTTTGTTGTTTTGCATGAAATTGCTGCAGAATTAATCGATATTTTTGGCACTTTTTAGCAGGCCATGCAATAGGAAGCACTTGTCTTAAATCTATAGACCATAAGGATCCTGATGAATGCAGGCTCTGATCCTAAAGTTTTATAATGCAATCACCAAAAGATTTCATTGGCAAGATAATAAATCTTACTTAGTTCATAATCAAAATTTCTAGAGAATAAAAAATAGTACTTGATAAATCCAAGCATGGGACAAGGGGACGACATTATTTTCTTCATCAAGATGACATCGGGTCAGTATTGGTCCCATGATTATAAAGTAGCTTAGCAGTGATCCCGTGATTATGAAATAGCCTAATAGTTGGAAGGCATCTCCAAGCAAGTTTCAAAAGAAAGTACTAAACCTAGTGACGAACTTGAATTTTGCCCTATGCAGTTGACATTCACAAGCCCCATTCTGTATTACTTTATTTATAAGCAGGAATAATTAAAGTGTTTATATATAAGATGGAATCATTGATGTATTTTTTATAAGAAGGAATAAGTAGTGTACCATTCAATTTATAATCTCTTGACTAGGGTGCACACAACCAAATTGCTCATGAGTAGCTTGACCGTGGCTCATCAAGAGCTTGTTTTGAGCGCGACTCCACTAAGAAATGTGCCGAGATCAAACTCTTTTCAAGTTTGGATCATAAATGAATTGAGTCCAAGTATTTTGGGTTTTTTCTCTCCCAACTCTTTGCTCACCTTACCTTTGAGTTGGGATTCTCTGTTGGTTGCTCTAAAGCATGAACTAGGATAATTGTTTCTGGGACTTGGGACTTGAAAGCACTCAATACTCATATTGTTTGGAGAATTCCCTTCTAATCTAAGTTGAGGATTCTTTCATTTCACTTCACTTTGGAAGGATCTATCTCATTATCAAACAAATCAGATGAATCATATTCATAGCAGTGAGTGAGGGCAAATGAAATTATAGAATAATTGAGGAACTTTCTTTTCATAGAATTGAGAATCTCAAATTTGAAATGAAGATCCAAAGTTTTGTTGAACAAAACCTCCTTTGATTAGGGTCAATCTCGATAAAAGACAAAGATTGATGAGTGGGATGAGCTATTTTCAAAGAAGTTTTCTGCCGCATCAGGTGATAGTCTTCCAAGACACTTATAATGGAACAAAAGGTATACTGAGATTGCTTAACCTGGCCAATTTCCAAGTTGGAAACAAGTCAAGTCCGAGCAATTTTATACTTGACACAACTCAGCTTATTTGCATTCATACCATTGGCATATAGAACTTTGCTCCATAGCTTTATGGGATTGAATGAAGAAAACGATAGTATGTTAGAACATATTTGAGTATTTGTATTCAACTTAAAGTCTATCGTTTCAATTTTAGTCAATCATTATTATATAATTAATTATTAAGTGCTTGCTATTCATGTAATTCTTAGAGCATGTAATTGAATGTTTCATTAATAAACTTCTCCAAATATGAATAATTTTAGCTTCATTAATTATCCAAGATATATATTCCACATCTGATGAGAACCTGGATGCTATCCATACTGAGCAAACCCAATGGACATTTAATGAGGTATATTTACCAAAGTATGGGAGCACCCCACTATAACCGGCGAACAATCTACCGACATCTAAACAGGCCTCCAAACTTGTCCTCTCTTACCCCGGGCTGGCATCTCTAACGGGCCTTGTAGATCCAGCAGTGTCACTCGTGTCCATTTCAAAGCGGCAAGATCAAGACAAGGTGTCGAGCCGGTGTCCGATCTGGAGCACCGCTACGGATAGCCGAAAACGACAGAGCCGCCGCCCAACGGATCCGAGAGCGCGTATCGCCGCTCCGAGAGCAAATTATTTATCGGGATATACCCGCTGTGGCGCCCCTGTTCCGGATCGCCGTTGGTAACGCGGCGGGCCTCACGCCGCGGTGGGGATCCCCCTCCCATCCCAAACCCCACGGCACGGATGGAATCCCTCCCTTCCTTTCGTTGAGCCGCCGCTGTCGCTTGCGATCCACGCCTCTTCTACTGTCTTCTTCTTCTCTCTCGCCGACGCCCCATCCCTCCGCCGCCCGCGGCCATTACCATGAGCGGATGCCCTAGGCGGCGCTACCTCTCGGATCTCGTCGGCAGATCCTCCGTTTCCTCGCTCTCGAATGGACGCTGCTTCTCGGCCTGCCGTTGTCATCGACAACGGAACCGGGTAAGGTTTTCTGACAGCTAGAGCTCTTCTTGTTCGTATAATGTGGAGTTTATGACTTCGAAGGACGCATTTCTTTCGTGTTATTTTTTTTTTTTGTAAAAATTAGTTTCGTTCTTGTTTTGGTAATTTGAACATCAGCCTCGTGTTAATGTGATTTCGGTTTGGACTCAAACTGGTCGGGGATTTCAGGAATTGCTTGGTGGTGGAGTTGAGATTAGTTAAGGAGCTGATTTGGTGGGATTGGGAGCTGGGAACGTGGCAGATCTAGTTAAACTTCTTGCTGTTGATATTTCTAGGACATGCATTAGGTTTCTGGTTCGGTTCTTTGTGTGGTTGGACTGGTTTGAGACGAGTCTCTAATGTTATGGATCTAGGAAGACTAAGTTATGTTTTGAGATTGGAGTCATTGACTTGGGACAATGGAGCAATGTATTCATATGGGAAAATGGGATCTTTATCAAGAGGGAGGCGATTTTTAGGTTAGATTTTACGGATTACCATTTTCTATAGAGTTTGCAACATGTGTGATACATTGAACTTATGTAACTGCTGCTCTTCTGGCAGAATTACTTTCTTGGCCTTGTTTGTTATGGGTGCAATTCGTTAGTCTACGCTTGCTTGTAAAGAAGTATACAGTGTTAAAATGTGCTGAGGCTTTTGCTGGGTTTGTGATCCTCTATATGTTATATGCCCATATAGAATGTCTGAATTTTGCTTAAGATGATTCAATGAGTGTTTTGTAGTTCTTAGATGTCCCTTAATAGTTGTTAAAAGTCAAGTGAACATTGGCAGTACCACTTCATGCTCTATTGGTAATGCTGTTGAATGTTGAAAATGGTTGAGGGATTGGAAAGGTCCTATCTGCCTAGGAGATGCACAAAGGCAAGTACTGCCAGAACAACTTTCTTGGATAGAGAGAGCAACTGAAAAGAAAACTTGAGATGTCCTGAAGCAGATTGTCAAAGAGTAGAATGATTGAAAATGCCTTAAATTCCATGTAAACCCAAAAGGAACATAATTGTTCCTGTCCCCACTTCTGTGATTTGTCTAATCAATTGCCTTCTGAACAGTCTCTGAAATCTTTAAGTATCCCTCTAAACTTGTATTTGAAACATATCTTGTTCCTTTTTGACTAAATTTTGTCTTCATTTTGTACTATTGTTTTAACTATCAATGTCTGATCTATTGTATTCCTCCTAGGTTTTAACTTTGGGCAGCAGATTGATTTAATTCATCGGAAACTGAACCAAACCAACCTCTAACCTGATTTCAACCCAGACTTGCACTCACAAATCATGCCTTAATTGAAAAATCCAGACAATTGTTAGTCATGGATGGACAAATTGGAGCCACCTGGACTGAATCCCAGTTGGTGCTATAAAAGCGCATAACTAGTGATTTGCTGATAACAGTTTAATGGGTCTGTCAAATTTGATTTCTTGGGTGCAAAGTAGTCTTAATCTGTTATCAGTTGATTTTGATTGCTATTTGGCAGAGAACTTTTTACTTTGAATAATCCTGTCTATAATTGATTTAGAAACCAAAAAAATTAGGTAGTGTCTTGCCGCTATGTGTTCATTATTTGCCATTCTCCATCACCTATCTTGGAGTATGGTGTGCCTTTAAAAAAAAAAAACTTGACTAGGATAACAGACAAACATTGTTAAAAATTCTGAAACGGAAACTGGGAGAAATCAAGGAAAATGCAAGATATTTTTGATGGATGTAGTATTATCCAAATTAAACATCTTTGGCTGAATTTATGATGTCTGTGTGAGTAATACTTGTCAATAGCTAGTTGAGGGATCTGGAGCATCCAGTATCAGCTAAGATTTCAGCATGGAAGAGCATTGAATAAAAGGGCCATCACCTTCTTAATTGAGGGAGACTTTGAAGTCGAAAGGTGGTTCTTTGCTTATAGCCTCCAAAGCCTTGGGAAGACATGGTCAATGGTTGCTATTACTATGATTCTTCTGCAAGGGCCTACTCGTTTTCCCCACAATAAGCATGAGGTATGTTTTGGCATCTGAAAGGATTTCTTATGAAGAGAAACCCCCCTCCCTATGGGCCCATTTGCTAGCTCCATTCATTCGCTACATTGTCATGTGCAGCTGTAAACAAGAAGCCATGAGTTTCCTGGGTAATCTATCTTGGTGCTTGTAAATTAAAGGTATCTGATGAGCAAGAAATTCATTATTCAACAAAATTGTTCACCATGTTTGAGTGGTTCTAAGGTCACTGCAGCTCAGATAAAAAATGAATAGTGATGGTAGAAAGTCGTGTTGCTTCCATTGTAAAACCCTATTTTTCCAATGAGGGGTGTTCATCTTCTGTACCAAATACCAAACACATGTGCCATTTAAGTATGTCCCATGACTGCTTTCTAATTCTGAATCCAATAAATATTATGAACAAAAGGGCTGAGATATGCCTAGAAAATATTGATTCGTGACCAAGATGTGGGGATGATCCCACTAACCTTTTTATTAACCACCCTAATGCATAAATGATTTGGAAGGAGACTCAACTATTTCATGATTCGATACTCTGAGTGAATAACAGTTATGGATCTCTTTTATAAGTTCATTCACTTTCTTGCACTGACATTTCATACTCATAAGCAGCTCGTTCGTTTTTCTTATTCTTATCTGTTTTAACAATAAATCTTTCTGTATATCTTGACTATTTCTCATGTTTCTTGTATTTAGGTACACCAAAATGGGATTTGCTGGCAATGTTGAGCCATGCTTCATCATCCCTACAGTAGTTGCAGTCAATGAGTCTTTTTTGAATCAAACAAGGAGTTCAAGTAAGGGAAATTGGCTAGCACAGCACAGTGCAGGTGTAATGGCTGATCTTGATTTTTTTATTGGAGAGGAGGCTTTATCACGGTCTCGCTCTAGCAGCACATACAATCTTAGCTACCCTATACATCATGGTCAGGTATCTATACTATCAAACTGTCCTAGTTTTCCACTTATGCAGTCCTTGTGAACAAGTTTGAGGCAACAGTGCAATTGTGCAGGTAGAGAACTGGGATACCATGGAAAGATTTTGGCAACAGTGCATTTTTAATTACTTGCGTTGTGATCCAGAAGATCATTATTTTCTCTTGACTGAGAGCCCACTCACCGCTCCTGAAAATCGTGAATACACAGGGGAAATCATGTTTGAGACATTTAATGTCCCAGGGCTGTATATCGCAGTCCAGCCTGTCCTTGCCCTTGCTGCTGGATATACTACTTCCAAGGTTGGTTGTAACAGCCAACCAAGAATTGTTTAGTCCTCATTTAGCAACATATATTATCATATATTTGCAGCTAAGATGGTTTCTCTCATAAATCTTAATAGAATTCTATCACCAGTTCTAATTTCAACAAATTAGTGGATATATATGTAATAATGTATATATATTGGAGAAATTATCATGTTATATCATGTAACTACATCGAAGCAAATGATATGATTATTTTCATGTTTCATTGATTGTAATGATTGTGATGATATCACCTCTTCATTTAATACGTGCTGGCATGGGTTCTTTATATTATTTATTTAAGTTCTGATTTGCTAAAACTATTATATTTGTCAAATTTGTAAATATTTCTTATGTACATGCTAATCACCTCAGAACTTCAAATGATCGTAGATGGGTGCTATTTCCTCTATATTGCATACTTGCACATGTTGGTATTGCAACCAGCATGCATGCTGGCATGCAATAGCATGATTAATATCATGGCTTGGAAGTGCAGGGATATGTTTATCAATGTTCGCAATTTAGGATTGGGCATAGTTGCTAATGCATTTTCACGTATTTAGCCATATCATCTTATTCCTTTCTGATACTAAAGTCTTGAAAATTCATGTCTTTAGATTCAACCTATTAGTGAGTGCCAATTGGTTGAGTTAGTAAAGTCACCAGGTTTTGCGTACAAGTAACTTGGTTTGATGCCATCCTCACCTGATTTCAGCCAGGCTTCCCCTGTCCTGGTCCTCAATAAAAGATTCAACCTAAGCATCTAAAATACATTACGTTACTCAAAGCATATTTTGATCGTTTTAGCACGATATCATGTTTCCAAATCATTTATAATGTATGTGTCATGCATGTGTCATCTTATATGTCATACTGGTTCTGTCTTAATTTTACCCAAATTCTTCTTAGAGTATACCCTCTCAAAATTTATGCTTGCTTGGATTATATCATAATCTAAAGTAACTAGTTCTTAACTCTGTACATTATAAAATGATTATAAATTATTATGAATTTACTCCTTATCGTACTTTGATACCATTCTTTATTCTTTCTTGCTAATTCTTTCTTTACTATTGATGATATAAAAGCAGCATTGCCTATCTTATTGCTGTGATACTTTTTGTTCCTTTCTGTTTATTTATCTCTTTTTCCCTCTTGTAATTGGAATCCTTGATCGAGTCCAGGACAGTTCTTAGCCTGGTATTTAACATAAATCTTCTTTTCTTCTGGAGTGTAGGACCATCAAATTGTATATTGTCCCTATTTTTCCTCTGGTGCATCTGATGCATGCATATGAAGTGACATTTTTTTCATCAAGTATTAAACTTGTTTTGTTAAGCAGGACTGATTCAAGAACTAGGTCTGCATAAGCTGCTTATTCAGTGAGACCATCTTGTATCCTTATGCATGCTGACTATAGCTTACAAAATCTGCTGGTATTCTTCCTTCCGACATTGGGAGCCTATGACCTATAATTTAGTTAAGCATAAATTCAAGGTGGTACGAGGGTGTGGGACATATAATCCAATCTTAACCTTGCATAACCTCAAAGAGGAGAGTTGGGTAAACTGACAGTACTTATTACAATGGAAGAAAACTAGACTCATAAAACCTGTAGCTCCAAAAACAGAAACAAGTGAACAGAAGCCATATGACCCCAAATAACATATTGTTTGCTTTGGTGTAACTTTTCATAACCAAAGTAACTTTCATAACTTTGGTGTAACTTTGCATAACTCAAGATCTGAGTTAAAAACTTATCCATAGAAAGCAAAGGAAAGGATGGTCATTGAAACAAGCAATTTTAACATAAGGTTCTCAATCTGCAATTCGATCGAATCACTAATGGTTCATATTGCCTTTTCCCCCCTTTTGCCAATAGGTAGGCTAATCCATTCTTTCATATCTTAGTAATTAATAAATTTCCTTTCCATCATTTATTTGTACTAATAGGATTAAGCTATCAAATTCAATGGTCATGGATGTGATTCTAGCTTGACTCTGTGCCTATAATATATTTCATTACTCTATTTATCTGGCAAGCGGAGATCAATGCCCTTCAAATGGATATTATGACTTGCGCAGATCAAACAAAGTGAGAACATTAGAAAGTGGATATCTGCTGGAAAATAATTCACATTCTCATCTTTGGTTATTCTACCATAAGAACCACTAACTTCCCATAAAGGGTTTTGAATTAGTGTACCTCTTCATATCAGTAAGAAAAAAGTTGTAGCCACACAGGAGCTTGTTTGTTGGGGTTTTTGCTAGACATGATATCTTCACTCAAGCTGGCGAAATCTATTCAAAAAAGGGTTTTCTCCCCAGTGTCGCTGAATTCTTCGAAGGCATTCATCCTGTAGTATATAGTCAAATCAGCATTACTGCATATTTGTGTTTTCACTGGAAGTAACAGTATACAGTACCGGAAGGCTGGCATGTTTGTGGGATTTGTCCACCAGCATTTAGGGTGTCTTAGTCAGCAGTAGTCATACCGTGTTGTTGGAAGCACAAAATGTGAAGAATGTGAAGGGATACTTGTTCCACCAAACTATCTCCCTTTATCACCTGGTGGTCCAGCAACATATACATTCTCTTGTTATATGATACAGGAACTAATAGTCTCTGGAGAATGTAATTGTTTCTTTGTATTTGACCAACTTGAGATTACACACACAGACTCCAAATCACCATTCTTTACCTTTTTTTTTTTTTCTTTGACATTCATATTGTGTAGTCAATATTTTCACTAAGGTTGACTGGTATGTTTTTTCAGTGTGAATGACAGGGGTTGTAGTTGATGTGGGAGATGGAGCTACACATGTTGTGCCAGTTGCAGATGGTTATGTGATTGGGAGTAGCATCAAATCTATTCCTATTGCGGGCAAGGATGTTACTCAATTTATTCAGCAACTTTTGAGGGTACAAGCTTTAACCACTTCTATTTTTCAGATGTCACCAGAACTGCAATTTGCCTAATAAAGATAACTCATTTGTGGCTGATTCACATGCAAGCAATAAATCTTACTATGTAACATATGTTAATTTAACTGATTTGCTTGTATATAGACACAATAAGAGATCAGACTTATATGTTGGCTTGTAGATAAAGTACAACTCTTTATGATATGAAACCTCATTGAAGTCAAATATTCAATTTAACATGCTAATTTTGAGTACAGATATGCAACTTTCCTTGTACAGATATGCAAATTTAATGAAGTATGAAAGTTATGGGCAAAAACTGATCTGTTTTGTTTGAAATGTGTTCATTTCATTTGGAACTGAGCGAACTGATGATAAAGACTTGGTTTTGGTCTAGTTTCAATGGCCTGACAAAGTTTGGCGGAAACTAACCTAAACTAGCCACATTTTTTTTCGTTGGGGTGTTGTTTGTGGGGGGTGGGGGGTGGAATTATTAATTTATTTCTCAAGTACATAGGCTATATGATGTCAACTTTGTGTGGTTTTCTTTCTTGTTTCTTGGGTTAAAATAGAGGAAATGGATGATAAACATTATACTGGGTTCATTTCTTTATAAGTATGTAAGCTGCATAGTGTCAGTTTTGGGTGGTTTGTCTTTCTTTTCATTAGACTTGAGACAGGGCTGAGCTCTTCGTAAAGTCCTCTACTACAATACTTCATAAAGACTACATGAGTGCTCAAAGGAAAGACAGAGATCAATGTGGACAGCTAATTACAGAGCACCATTCTTCATAATAATAACATCTTGCTTATGCAAAGTAAATACAATAATAATTTAATGAAATAGCCATTTAACCAAAAAAATATGATAAAGAAATCTCCAAATTCAAAATATTGGTGAAATTTGCCAAAAAAGGATGAAAAAACTTGAACACACTAGGCCTTAAAGAACTCCACTTTTTTGATAAATTTAATGAATTTCTGAGCAACTGAGTTTAAGAATAAAGTTATATATGAATAAATACACATACACAGACATTCAATGTGGACAGCTACTTACAAAGCATCATTCTTCATAATAATAACATCTTCTTACATATGCAAAGTAAATGCAATATTAATTTAATTAAATATCCATTTAAGCAAAAAAATGATAAAGAAATCTCCAAATTCAAAGTATTGGTGAATTTGCAAAAAAGGATCAAAAAACTTGAACACACTAGGCATTAAAAAGCTCCACTTTTTTTGATAAATTTAATGAATTTCTGAACAACCGAGTTTAAGAATAAAGTTATATATGAATAAATGCACATATATATGTACTCACGTGCATTCATGTCCATATGTGTATGTGCATGTGTGTGTGTGTTCCTGGTACAAAAAATACCAGTATACCTTGTGAATTTTATTTATACAAGACTTCATCCCAAAACTTTTTTCTCAAAAAGCTTCAGCCTAAAATTGTTGACATTACACAAATAGATAACCTATAGAACACAGAATTTTCTAAAATGTTATGCAGTAACTTTTCATTTCTTCTTTAATTTTCTTTTTCTTTTTGTTTTTGAAATTTTTGATTTTCTTAGCAAATCTTCAAAATGTGGAGCAAAATTGCCAAACCAAAATGAAGGACTGACCAAATTAAAACTGAAAGGGAACTTACAAACCCTGATCTTAGTGGTACTGATTTCAATAATATAATAGAGTCCTGTTTGTGTTTTCCTGGGGATTTGGGCTTTTTTTTCCCATTTCCTAAGGCTCCGAAGTCCGAATTATATGGATGACCAAATCACAAAGATGGCTTCATCTAGTTTGTAAATTAGATACAGGAAACCTGAAGTATGGTGGGTTGTCATATACTCTGTCATTTAACACAACACTGTATTCTCAAGTCCAAAAGCTGATTTTACTAAATAGAAAAAAAAAGGAATCCACTAGTTTGTGGGAGAAGAGAAGATAAACAGAAATTTTTATTTTCAAAGTAAACAATTGCAACCAAATAAAGGTTCTTCAGAAGACACCATGATCAATTATTTGATCCATATTCCTTTTAATTAAGAATAAGATCACAATCTATTGGCTAATTTTATCATATATAGGAAAGGGAGAGCATATACCACCAGAAGACTCTTTTGAAGTAGCTCGGAAGGTGAAAGAGATGTATTGTTACACTTGTTCTGACATTGTCAAGGTACTTGTTATTTTCATAAGGTTTTATTTGATAGCATTATACTTTTTCTTTTTAATTAAATGTACTTTTCGTTCTTTATATCTTTGAGATTGTATCTGTAGAAGATAAATAACAGTATTTTTTTGAGAGAATAACATTGTGGTTGCTGTAAATATTGTTATAACAATTACTAAAGCAAATGTTGGTTTATTGTTAGATATTTCAGTCTGACCTCTAACATTAACAATTAACTCAACAAAAGGTCACTGAAGTATTTGATTTTGGTTATAGATCTAAATGCCTCGAAGTAGTCTAATATTAGCTTTTGAAATTGCTACCTCGTAGGTTTTAGACTGACAATAGACCAAGGATTGGTGATGCGTCTTGCCATTACCATACGATTCTGGCAAGGAAACACTACTTGAGATGCTTTAGGGATGCTCATTCACTCATGAATGAGATGTGTCGGTTGGCACTCCTGAACGAGATTTCAGGGACAGACTGGGATGGTTGCATTTTGACACTCGTGACGGTGGTGTGCCCAGAACACATCTTTTCTTCTCTCTCCTTATCCTTGTTGTTAATGGCCTCTCTAGTACCCATTCTGTGTCGTACCCATCTAGGAGCAAGCTAAGATGGATACCAGTACTAAGACTAATCCTTGCCATAGACCATAGGTATAATTATTGAGCCTTGTCCGAACTATTTGAGGTTACCTTTAAGGGTTTTTTTTCCCCCACACTAGTAGTTCTTCTTAAGGCTTACCTCTGCTGTTGTTGCAAACTTTCCTGTATTTCCTATAACTTTCATTCATGTTATCTTAGATCTTTCCTTGTTCTTTCTAAACTCTTGAACATAGATTCTAGTAATTCCAATTACCAGAGCCTCATGTTTTCATTGTATATGGTCCCATCACTTTGTTCTTAATTATTTAACTCCTGCAGCTCCTTAATTACACATTTCTTTTCTCTGTTCTTTCTAGTTGTCAGACCATCATTGCAACATTCTCATTTCTGTTACACCATTCTTTTTTTCCCTTTTTTGTGTCATCGTACTGAACCATACAACATTTATGTAATTCCCTTGTTGCTGCAATTTTCATCAAATATTAAGAAACTAGATAAAGTATTATTTTTTGGTTATAGATTTTTTGGCAAAGATCTTATTTAGCACAATGCTATATCAGCTTCATACCATTCATTTACAAACTTAAGGTATGAAGTTTATAACATTTCTATTGCAATGCTTTCTGAGTTTGATGGTAAGCTGATAGCAATCCTGCAACATTGTTTTGGCTAGCAGACCTTCCATGGAGTCCTTCGCAGAATCGCAGCTGCAATACTTGAAGGGCAAGCGTAAATTGTCATTGGTGCCTTGGTTTTAGAGTTCATAAGCACAATATTGTCATGGTGTCTGAAGCACATGAGACTTACAAATTTTTCTTTGTATAAATTTCCTTTGCCTCTGCCAATAGGTTTTTTCCTTCTCTTGATAGAGTTTCAGATGGATTATTATGCAAAATTGGTTAAAGACCATCTTATATGTTGTTAAAATATGCACAGCTTGGTGTAAAGTACAATTTCAACATGGATGTCATTTTAGTGGTTCTTTTGAAAATAACTTATAATACAATAGAAATACTTTCATTTATGTTGGTTAGAATGCCTATGTACATTTTTTGAAATTTCTATATATCTCTGAGTATGAATAGTCATAAGTAGCTAAATTGATCAAGTCTTTATCTTATTCTGACCTGATCTTTCCTTAAATTACTCAAGTGGAAAGGTCAAGTCTTGTTGGTCATGGATTGGTCTGTAGATTTTCTGGTTCCAGAACTTTGAGATAATGGTCCACAATCACAAAGTATTTTGCGCTGGTAGTACTAATTTTATTATCTTAAAATCATGGTAATGATTTTTGTCAAATTAATGAAGAAATTTTACTATTGAAACATGTTTTAATAATGATATCTGCTGCAGCGTGATCTCTATATATAGATGACAAATTATTATAGTTTTCCAGTTTTCTTAGTTTGCCTTTTTTCCCACTATCTTTACCTGATGCCTTAACTTATCAGCTGTCATCTAATAGTGTGTCGTAGAATTGCTTGTTATACTAGCCCTTTCTGGGCTTATGTCATTGAACTATTGTTTCCTTTTTGAACATTCAGTTGGACAAATATTACACAGGCACATTGATAATTTAAAATAAATTTGTTTTATCTGATGAGACAGCTCTTTATCAGTACATGTATGGTCAGAATCAACATCTGCTTCTAACAAGCTAGAGCATGATCTAAAATTAATTGATCATAAAACTTTTTTTTTGTGAAAAAAAGCACTTTATTAAGTGATTATTTATATCTTATTGTCCCAGGAATTCAATAAGCATGATAAGGAGCCTGCCAAGTACATCAAGCATTGGACTGGTGTTAAACCAAGGACCAGAGCTCCATATTCCTGCGATATAGGATATGAGCGCTTTCTTGGTCCTGAGGTAGGGTTTTTCATTTTATTATCTCGTGTCCACCACATGCCAGCAATATGTTTATGAAATTCTTTCTGTTAATACAAAGAGTTTTCAGTCATTTTTTAGCTGTCCGATTGACAGAATTTTATTGTATTTTGAAAGAGAATTAGTGCTTTTGGTCCTTGCTTGAGTTATTTGTTAATTTTAAGCATGCTTTCTTCATTGTAGTTTATGGTGGGCATATAGTTAATCAGAAAGTCATTTGAGCTAAAGGAAAATTGAAAGCCAAATAATGTGCAATGTTAAAATGGGAACTTTAATCTCCAGTGGTTGAATGTATATACATATAAGGGCATCGATATGCATATGTCAAGGTGGCTTTTAGTGTATATCTTTTGATTTCTGAGTTTACTATTTTGATCACATAAGATCTGAATCAGACAGTCACTTACTATCTCACTATTACTACCACCATCATTATCACTAGTTCACCCCTAGTGTTGCCCTCACTACTACTAGTCTGCTGCCACCAGGCCAAAGTTGTTAAAGGCTCAAGGTACACTGCGGTGCCAAGGTCTCTTGGAGCCTGAGCACAAGGCTCAAAGCAAGGCAAGGTGCAATATTTGTACATATGCACATATGTATATACATGTATTATATGTATTTGTGTAGATATGTTATGGCTATATGTATGAAGATATATCATATCTGTATATAGATGCATACATACAAAGATGTATACATGTATGTATATATACATATATACGTACCATTCTACGGACATATTTGTCTGTACACACTGATACATGTACGTAAAACTATAATGAATCCATTGGCGCAAATAAATAGAATGCATACAAAAATGATTACAAACACCTAAGTAATTTCAACCAAACCCACAAACAATTCCACACACACATCACAGCAAGCACAGACACAGACACACCTCTCTCAGAAACCATAGTCATCATAGCACTCAACATGCACATCAAACAAGCTTACAGTCAACCATCTTCAAATGCAGACATGCAATAGGACTCAAGAATAAGGAAACATGCTCGAATTATTCTGCTACAAATACAGAAACCTAACTAAAATTTGACACTGCCCCCAATAGAAAACTTATAGGAAAATCCACAAAACCTCTGAATCCTATGAGTGAGCATGCTCACTCACAGGATAGAAATAAATCAAATATTTGCTTGTCCAAGTCTTTGCTTGCAAATACACTGGCTCTTGCAAAGCTTGGCATGGTCTAGCTGGTCATGGTGCTTGATAGTTGCACATTGCGCTGCATCGTGGTGAACCTAGTTAGAACCAAATTAAACTAGCATTGCTTGATGGATTGTGATGGGTGGGATGGACATGTAAAAAGAAAACTTTTCGAGGATATACAAGTACATAGTGATTTTGGGAGGGTATCCACATAAGTTTGCGTACTTAAATGGGTACACAATTATTGCAATCAGAACCTACAAAAGCATTATCAAATCATTTCATTGTTTCATCTGTTTCTTTAATTTGTTGATTTATATGGGTATCAAAAGTTTCTCCTAACTTGGAGTTTGCAAAAAAATTAAATTGTTGCTGCCTAAAACCAAATAGCTTAATTCTAAGACAATGCATTCTGTCCAATACGACAGACACGTTCACTGACCATGAAGTTTTAAAATTTTACCAGCACCCATATCTGCTGGGTTGATGACAACCTCTAGTTGTTCTTTACATGAATGTGTAAAAGAAGAGATTATGTTATTTTAACATTGTCCACCGAGAGCAGAACCTTCAAGGCAGGTCACTATCTTGATTAAGAATGCCCCCAATACACTGTATTTGTTCTCAAAAATTTTCACAAGTATTTTCTCTGAAAAATATGTATAAAATACCAATTAGTCATATTGTTACCTTCTTTCTTGATTGTGAAAGAGCAACAGTCATTGGCATAGATTTATAATAACTAAACCATAAACCTGAACAATCATTTATATTCTCTATTGCTTGGTCTGAGTTGCTGAATATTGCTAGGTTTACATTTAATAAATAGTAGACAAACGATGATGCTTGCTAATCACTTCCGCCCACAAAATATTTAATGTTCTGTTTTATGCAGATTTTCTTCCATCCTGAGATATACGGTAGTGATTTTACCACTCCTTTACCTGCTGTGATTGACAAGTGCATTCAGTCATCCCCAATTGACACAAGGAGGGCTCTGTATAAGGTGTATGAGATAAAAATATTTTTCATGCCATGATTTGTTCTAGGTGTTGTTTAGTTTGTATAACTTTAACTTGATAAGGTCACAGAATATAGTGCTATCTGGAGGATCAACCATGTTCAAGGACTTCCATAGAAGATTGCAGCGAGATCTAAAAAAGATAGTGGATACGCGAATCGTTACATCTGCTGCCCGCTTTGGTGGAGATGTTAAGGTAGGCAAACTCTCTCTCTCCTCTCTGTTTGTGTGTGTGTGTGTGTGTGTGTGTGTGTGTCTGTGTGTGCACGTGCATGTGTGCACTTTGTGCTGGACTGATTATTTCAATATGTTGGGGTACAGTCTCAGCCCATTGAAGTTAATGTAGTCAGCCATCCTATCCAGAGATTTGCTGTTTGGTTTGGAGGTTCAGTGCTTGCATCTACACCTGAGTTTTATGGGGTATTTCTCTCTCCATATCCTGTTTATTATATATTGATTTTGTGTCCTGAGGGGAAAATAAAGGCTTGTTATGTCATTTTATTACTAGTAGAACCTAGTGAAAAAAATAAATAAAATACACTACAAGCTTTATATTGCAGATATGACGCAAATCATGAGCATAAAACATAATTTTCATAGTTCTGTTGAACCTAAATCCTTACCGCAAGTTCTTTTGCCCATCCTCCAACTTGCCCAGTTCTGTCATTCCTAATATTGCTCGATGATCAGGATGATTGTATTCATGCAGGCTTGCCATACAAAAGCAGAATATGAGGAATATGGTGCAAGTATATGTCGAACAAATCCTGTCTTCAAAGGAATGTATTGAAATGGAAAATGAATAATGGCCAGTGAATGTAAGGTTCATCTCCTCCGTGTGAAGCTACAGCCTACTACGTTACTCTCCTTGGAAGCCCCCATCTGTACAGCTGAGAAGACCATGAAGAGGGAACCTTCATACGAGTTGTACAATACATGTATCAGCAGAAGGCCTTAGGTTTCGTTCTGTCCATTGATTCTGTATTAATTTCATGGAAATTTTTATATATTTGATAAAGCAAAGAAAAGGGAGGTTCCCACTTGTACTCCGGGTACGATGCTTAATCGAGTTACTCATTATATAGCATATATGCTGAGCAAGCACCTGAGCTGGATGACCCCTGTAGTGTATGGCATGGTTAATGCAACAACATTTCTGCAGTAAAATTACTTGCTTGTATATCTAACCCTCAAGGTGAACTGTGGACTCTTGATTTCACATTCTTGCAAGCAACATCAAAATTTGCGCCAGGGCAACTGTTTTGATATGGATTGAATAATCTTTGATTAATATTGTTGAAGAAATATTTCGGATTCGATCTACAATGAGTATAGAATGAGGTTCAGGACAACGAACGGAATTTAATGAGTTCAAAAATAGTCCAAACGGAGTTTAGACGGAGAAATTGTGTGCGAAAAAAGATCAGTAGATGGACGAATACGGCACACGGACAGTAGACGGGCTCTATGAGCTGGTGTGGGCCCATGATGGTGGGTCAGGCCCAACGCATGGGCCGATAGCGGGCGTGTAGCCTAGCGCGCAAGCGCATGCGCACAGCCCACGTGCGAGCGTGGCCCAAATCATGCGGCTTACTGCAGTCCACAGGTTGGTGCGGTCTATGGGAAGCTGTGTGGATCAGTGAATCGTTTTCTTGGGTTTCACGCAGTTCATGATGGATCGGATGCGATTCCAAGTGCGTTTTTCATGGTTTATAAGTTTTATCATAGATTGGGGTGCAGGAGAGCGCAATCTGACAGCCCAGGGATGAGTCGGTTGTAATCTGACGGTTCAGTGGCTTCTTGGGTGCTAATAGGAATCCTGTGACGGATAGGACTTGGATTTGGGCTGCGTCTAAGGTCCTTAAAACCCCGTGAGCAATAGAGAATGGCAAACCATGATAGCAACATTCGACAAAGATTTGAGAGACGCCAATAGTCGAGAGAGAGTTCGATAGGCAGACCATGGAGAGGCGCTAGTAGAGAGTAGAGGTACAGGAATACCTCAAGCAAACTGTCAGGTAGCGGATAGCAGTCGTTTCAGGAGTTCAAGGGATCTCTTAGAGAGAGAGCTTTTGTAAAGGAGAGCTTTTTGTTGAGATAGAGGGACTGGTATATGAGGGTTGAGGGTGTGATGTCCTCTTGTAAATTTCTCTTTTTCATAGTGAAGCTTGCATGCCCCGTGGAGGCGAGCCTTTTGGCTAATCCACATATTTGATTGTGTTTCTTGTTTTGTTTCTTCTTTCTTCCTATTGCAATGCATGATATTGGATCCTACACAACAAGTGGTATTAGAGCTGGTGGTACCAGGACACAGGTTACGGCGGTGGTAATCAAGATTAAAGATAGAGAAGACATGCTCAATCAAAGTAGAGATCAACAGGTTCGATGGAAAAATATTTTTTCTTATGGCAAGCGAGAGTGAAGGACATGCTCATCCAGCAAGGGTTGATTGATGCTCTCTTATGCAAGAAGAAGCCAACTATCATGGAGGTACAGGATTGGAGGCGACTCTAAATACAGACGGTGAGTACGATCCGCTTGTACCTAGCAGATGAGGTGGTGATTCATGTACTGACGAGACTTTTCTGATGGTGCTGTAATCAAAACTCGAGGAGTTATACATGGCGAAGTCCCTTACCAACACTCTCTTCCTTTGGAGGCAGTTCTACTAACTGTAGATAACTGAGGGATAGAGCGTGCAGGAGCATCTTAGTCACTTCCAGAAGATCCTCACTAACTTCCTCAGCATTGGCGAGAAAGTTGAGGAGAGACCAGGATGTTGGTCTTACTAGCATCACTTTCTCCTTCATATGAGTTCTTGGTGACTGCTCTTCTAGTGGGGAAGAGCACTATTAAGATAGACAAGATCACCACGGTGATTCTCCAGAATGAGGTTCTCAAGAGAAAATTCAGCTTTGATCTCAGGCAGCAACAGCTCAGCTTTGACGATTTTTGGAGTAGGTGGCGGCAAACGAAGCGACAGAAGATCACGATAAGGATGTCTAAGTCCAGGATGAGGGATTTGAGAAAGATCAGATGTTGTTGGTGTGACGAATTGGGACATCTAGCTGGAGATTACCCACAACAAAGAGATCGGATGAGGGCTACTGCGGTGATGGCCAGTAGCGAGTCAAAGAATGATGTCCTGATGATATCTAACAAGGTATCTACTTCTTTCCAGTAATGAATTTTAGATTCTGCATGCACCTATCATGTATGTTGAGAGAGGAGCTGTTTGACTTTTTGAAGAGCAGTGAAGGCACTATTCATCTACCGAATAGATCGAGCTATGCGTCAGAGGTATCAGGACAGTTAGCTGGAGGACACATGATGGTGCAGTGAGAAGATTGAGGAGGTTCAATACATACCCGACTTCAGATGGAATTTTATCTCACTGAGTAGACTGGATTCAACCGGTTACAGATGGAGAGCTGATGGAGGAATCCTAAAAGTTTGTGCGGCAATAGGGTGATATTGGAGAAGAAAAAAAGATGAGAGGACATTACTACCTGACAGAGAGTCTAATGCGAGGTAGAGCTTCAAGAGCCAAGGGGAGCCCAAAGCGAGGTGAAGCACCAAGTGGAGGTGAATTAGGCACGAGATGCGAGACTCAAGAGGATGAGAGACGATATCGCAAGATGAGATTTCTATTATCGTAGGAGACTATCCCGAGCAAGTCTCGGGTCAAGAGGAGTACAACATACGACGAAGATAGGATAGAGTAGTCTGCCTCGACTCTCATGTTTGTCCATCCATGATCAGTAGATGTTTGCCTTAGGACATGGGGCCGAGAAGATCTGGAAGCTCTCAGAGTTAGGAGGCCGAATATCGAGTCGAGATAAAATTATTGAAAAAATATCTCAAGATTCGGTTATAATAAGTTTAGAACGAGATCCAGAAGGATGAACAAAATCCAACGAGCCCAAGAACAGCCTAAACGGAGTCCAGACAGAAAACTGCATGCAAAAGAAGGTCGGGAGGTGGACAGGTATGGCACACAGACGGCAGACGGCCCCATGGTCGGTGCGGGCCCATAGGTGCGTGGGCCAGGTGTAGGCCCAGTGCACGGGCCGTGCGCCCGACAACAGGCGCACGACCCAGCATGCGAACATGCGTGCACAACCCACGTGCAAGTGCAGCCCAAATCGCACGACGTACCGTGGTCCATAGGCTGGCGTGGTCCATGGGGAGCTACGTGGACTAGTGAACCGTTTCCCCTAGGTTTCGCATGGTCCATGGTGGACCAAATGCGATTCCAGGTGCATTTCTCGTGGTTTAGAAGTTTTGTCATAGATCGAACTGTGGGAGAGCAAAATCTCATAGTCCAAAGATGAGTCGGTTGTGATCTGATGGTTCAATGGCTTCCTGGGTGCTATTAGGAGTCCTATGATGGATAGTTCTCGGATTTGGGCTGTGTTTGAGGTATTTAAAAACCCTTGTGGGCACCAGAGAATGACAGATCGTGGTAGCAACATTTGGCAGAGACCTGAGAGACGCAAATAGCCAAGAGAGAGTTCGACAGGCAGATCCTGAAGAGGCATCAGCACAGAGCAGAGATACAGGGGTATCTCAGGTAGACTGTCAGGCAGTGGATAGTGATCGTTTTAGGGGTTCAGGGGATCTCCTAGAGAAGGAGCTTTTATGAGGAAGAGCTTCTTGTTGAGAGAGATAGATTGGTGTGGATTAATGTACGAGAGTTGAGGGTGTGATCTCCTCTTATAAATTTTTTTTCATAGTGAAGCTTACATGCCCGTGAAGGTGAGTCTTTTGACTGATCCATGTATTTGATTGTGTTTCTTATTTTATTTCTTCTTTCTTTCTGTTGCAACACGTGGTACCGAATCCTGCACAATAAATATTACAAAATTTTCTAAATGGCCTCCTGAATACAAGTCTATTTTCTGGTTGCACACGCATGTGTCTATGTATATATATGCATATATGTAAGTATGTTACTATATATGGGTATATATGTTCATATGTACATATATTTTATGTATGAATTTATCTATATATGTATATGTGCGTACATATTTACACATATGTATACATATATGTTGTGGCCAATCTCATGTTGCGTCCATCGCCAGATAAGAGTATCTGCAAAAGAAGTCCGCACTGATCGGAGTTATGTCCGGTGGAGACCCTTCGATACTTAAGTCAGTGAAGAGTGGTGAACAGCAGATAAGAATTTTGATTAGCAGAGTCTCAGCCCAGAATTATTTTATCAATGCTATTTATTTACCTCTTTTTATAAATGATTCAGATATAATCGTCGAGCACGTAGTCCTTCTTTTATGGTACTAAATTATCGGGTCATAATCATAGAGTTAATGGACTGTTTATGTCCACTAATGATCGTGACATATAGTTGATAACTATTTATAACAGTTAGATATGTAGGTTCTGCACATTCTGGCATCATGTGATCGTAGGAAGATAAGCCGACTATATATCGGTAGTCGTAAAGATCCAAATGAGCATCGGTCGGTTACTCTGATACGCCGATAGTCATCGATCGGATATTAACTGAGTTGTCGTGATTGTCCATTGATGGTTGAAAATAACTGACCGTAGGTCGGCCAATTGATTGTCAGTCAGCATGCTGTATTTATGAAGCCGATCTAGAGTCAGAATAGGGGGGTCGGTTGAATTGTCCCAACAGTTGCCCCCCACTCCCAAGTCCAAGGTGGCCTGACGTGTATATTGTCATGTGGTCTGTCACGTTGGACGAAGGAAGTTATCACATCACGTGCTGCTTTGAATCCCGATTCGACTGCTAGCATTAATAATTTTTGAAATACAAGAGGTCTCTAGCTATTTTGTTGTTTCGATATCTGCGAGATCATCATTGGGATGTCGTTCGAAAAGATACTATGGCACCCAGAGAATCCAGACGATCTGAGTAGACCTTGACCATGCATCAAAATATCATTGGCTCTGAGCTATTCACGTGGATAATAGTGAAGTGGCGTGATCTGGGAACAGGTGCGTTGAATCGTCCATCAATGGTCGGTCTTGATGTCGCCATGTGTCGACATCTGAGGAGATCCCGATTTAACTGATTTCATTTGGACCATTGAGGGGTCCTATATATATAAAGTCACTTTCATCCAGGCTTTACTTTTGCATTTGTCGCCTCTCTGTCACAGATGGTTCTACTGCCCCGATACTAGGAGCTTTTCGGGTTGTCCTTCACACCATCTTTAGCTTTAGGTTGAGTTCCCCTTCCTTCTCTTAGGGTTTCTCTTAGGATTTTCTCCTCTTTTCTAGTTTTCATTTTCGATGGCTAGTAAGAAGGCCTCATCTTCTCGGGGTAGTCGGTCGGGGAATCCGACCGATGACCCTCTTTTAGGTTTGAAAATGGAAGCTTCTTCCCTATCCGGATCCAATATTGAACGGCACCGAAAATAGTATCGTATCTCGAAGCAGTATCAGCTTTTCGCTTCTGCTCCAGATGGTTGGGTGAACTCTCCTCCTCCGGATCAAGTTGTATTTTATGTTGAGGACCTTCAGACCGGTCTTCGATTTTCGATTTCGGAGTTCATCTGGAATCTTCTTGATTACTATGGTCTCTGTCCTGCTCAGCTAGCTTCGAATTCCATCCAGCTGATCATTAGTTTTGCTTTGTTATGTCGGCTTATCCTGGCTGAACCTCGTCCTTCTCTCTTTTGGCCTTTCTTTGTCCTTCGTCCTCATCCCAAGGTCAAGGGTTGGTGGTTCTTCAACCCGAGGAAAGGCCTTTCTTTCATTGTCGATCTTCCGTTGTCTATTCATAGATGGAAGAACCAATTTTTTTTGCTTCTTCTTCTGCTCCTTGGGGCTTCCCTTCATGTTGGGGTGATCCGAGAACTAGTCCTAACGAGAATAGTCGGAAGGAGATTGCTGATCAAGAAGATTTTTTCCGACTAAAGGATATGAAAGTTCCACCGCAGCAAGAGCTGATAACCGAACAAGCTCTCTATGATACTAGACTTAGTTCGATAATTTCCTTAGGTATAACATAGTCGGTCATTTCGCTTTTTCTTTTGCTTGTTTTTGAGTTTTGTACTGATCTTTTATTTTGATTGCAGCTATGTGGACAAGGGCACGAGTGTCAGCCATCGACATCCGCACACATGCTGCCAAGAAGAAGACAGTAGCTGAAGCCTGACCTTCCTGACCGTCGAAGAAGAGTTGGATTGCTACTCCATCGGTACCGATGAGGAAATTCGACATTCCGTCGAAAATAGTTTTCGAGCCGGTCCTAGCATTGTCGACTCCGACAACGCTTCTTCCGACTGAGGTGCCGTCTGCTGAAGCTAGGATGGCGAGAGATAACAGAGCTGCGGTAGAACCATCGGTAGCTCCATCAGTGGAGGTTCGGGCCGAAGTGGTTGCGGTCGAACCTCAGCAATCTGCGGCTGCGCCAGTCGTTCTGTTAGATGTATGTCCTAAAAGTCAATATGGCTGACACATTGTAATAAATCTAAGACACAATTTTATACTTTATACATTGATTTGATCAATAAAGGATAAATTATTTTCATTCAAATGTGATGTGCTCTTGAATCGTCCATGAAATTAACTTTCGATATATATTCTCAAAGTATTGAGAATTAGAGATATGTATTTAATTTCTAAAAGCTTCTGATCATAGAATCATCATGAGAATGATGATCGATCCGGATAGACTGATATACAGATCATTTTCTTTAGGATAGATGAGTCTCTGATCTACAGTGTAGAGATACTGGACGACGAGTGTGAGTAGTTGTTAGAGAATAAATAGTACTGAGCATGACCATACGAAAGATCACTTGAATTTCTATTCAATCGTCAGTGATTGTCTCGATGTTGTAGTTGTGTGAATGGTCCTTTGATCTGAGATGGTACTACTGCTCACAGTGAGGCTGCTGAATTTGACTGACACATAAACATGGATCTCAATGAGCCCTGATAGTAGTTATTGACGACAGTTGATCCACTGTAGGAGTAGGGTGCGCATCAAGATGGGATCTATCGACTTTGATAGAGAGGAGTAGTCCTATAGAATTTGAGAGGCTAAGTCCGAGAATCTGTGGCCATAGTAGTGTGATTGATGAAAAAGAATTTTCACAGAAATCATAATTGAACTTGAACTGATCGAATCTATCATATTACTGATGTTGAGGTTTGACGATTTATCTATGACCTGCCATCTAGTCGGAACTCACAATAGAGGGATTGAATCACATATTAATTACACCTTGAGGTTCATTTTGGTTCTATTGAGTTGCCACTACATACTGCTGAGTGTCACTGGTAGATTGTGAGAGCTCACTAGGGTTGTTCTGGATCGACAATCCTTGATAAGTTAGAGTGAAATTGTTCCGACCCATGGAAAAGAGTTTCAATGATACTTTGATAGAGATCATTATATATCTCACTAACAGATAGAATTGAACCTATAGGGTCACACAATAAAGAGATTAGACATGGAATTAACAATTAGACTTGTGAAGTGTCAATTAGGTTTAGAAAACTCGATTGGGTTCAAAGTAACCTTGCTAGCACATGGTTGGATCCAATTTTCTCTTTATGTTTAGATTTTTTATTTGATAAGATAATTCAAACTTAATTACCTACTAATAACCTACACGAATTAAATTCATTGGACTCCAATTGTTGGGTGTCTAAGGTTTTGGATCATATGAATTAAGGGTGCAAATCCTTAATTAATATTCCTCAATAGTTATTATGGGGTGCCACTTGATTTGATCAAGTTGGATGTATCCCATGATTAGAGGACTTATAGATCCCATATAGGGCATCCCTTGGGTGTACTTTGGGGTATGTTTATATGGGTGCAAGGGCTCTAAGAGTTGGTGTCTAAAAGGATTTCTAAAGAAAGTTGAATAACTTAAGTTATTAGGAAACCTAATACAAGTAGGATTTGTATTATGAGATTGAATAGGATTCAATTCTTTTGCCTATTTAAAGAGACCTCTCCTAAGGTCCCTAGAGCATCCCAACCAGTAGTCCATGCCCACCAAAGAGAGCCCCCACACCCTTTCTTCTCCTCCCTTTCTCTTCTCCCTTTGGATGTCCACACGTCCTTGTTCTTGGGCATCCCTTTTCTTCTCCATGCCCAAGGCTATTGGGCGTCCACTTTGGTGCTGGTTCCTGGTGCTTGGTAGCAGCACAAACAAGGGTTGAAAGGCAAGAGAAAAAGAGAAAAAAAGATCAAGGAAAGAAATCAAGAGTTGATCGCGATCCAGACTTCGTTCAGATTCAGCAGGCTGAATTTTCGTAGAAAAAAAAATTCAACTTGAAGAGGACTGTTCCAGACTGATCCCAAATAGATATCCATAGAAGTCGGACACTTGTATGGTTAGAAAAAAAATTTTCTCTTGCAGATCCATATTTGAATAAAGAATTACGAAACAGGTATGTGATTCGATCATATATTAAATTTCAGCATACGTTCAATTTCAGCATATAAAGTAGATCCTTGTGGTTTATATTTTATGCATACATAATATAGATTAAAAGGTATTTTGATTTTATCTTCCACTATGGTGTTTAGAAAATAGAATTTTGAAATACACATGCATGCCCCTATAGATCAATTCCAATAGTGGTATCAGAGCCATGAGTTTCATATGCATAAAATTGACATACATATTTTGAAAAAAATTTAAATATGA
>KE504737.1:563675-575909 GCA_000441515.1 Elaeis oleifera
TTAGATGTATGTCTTAGAACCAATATGACTGACATATTGTAATAAATCTGGAATATAATTTATACTTATACATTGATTTGATCAATAAAAAGGTAAATTTATTTTCATTCAAGTGTGATGTGTCCTTGAATCATCCATGGAATTAACTTTCGATATATATTCTCAAAGTATTGAGAATTAAAGACATGTATTAATTCCTAAATGCTTCCGATCATTGAATCATCATGAGGATGGTGATCCATCCGGATAGACCGATGCACAGATCATTTTCTTCGAGATAGATGAGTCTCTGGTCTATAGTGTAGAGACACTGGACGACGAGTATGAGTAATTGTTAGAGAATAACTAGTACTGAGCGTAACCATATAAGAGATCACTTGAATTTCTATTCAATCATCAGTGATTGTCTCGATGCTATAGTTGTGTGAATGATCCTTTGATCTGAGATGATACTACTGCTCACAGTGAGGCTGCTGGAGTTTGACTGACACATAAACATGTGTCTCAAGGAGCCCTTGTAGTAGATGTTGGTGATAGTTGATCCACTGTAAGAGTAGGATGCACATCAAAATGGGATCTATCAATCTTGATAGAGAAGAGTAGTCCTATGAAATTTGAGAGGCTAAGTCCGAGAATCTATGGCCACAGTAGTGTGATTGATGGAAAGAAATTTTCATAAAAATCACAATTGGACTTAAGCTGATCGAATCTATCATATGACTGATGTTGAGGTTTGACGATTTATCCATGATGTGCCATCTAGTCGGAACTCATGATAGAGGAATTGAATCACACGTTAACTACATCTTGAGGTTCATTTCGGTTCTACTAGGTCACCACTACATACTTCTAGGTGTCACTGGTGGATTGTGAGAGCTTACTAAGATTGTTCTGAATTGACAATCCTTGATAAGTTAGAGTGAAATTGTTCCGACCCATTGAAAAGAGTTTTAATGATACTTTGATAGAGATTATTGTATATCTCACTACTGGATAGAATTAAACTTATGAGGGTCACACAATAAAGAGATTAGATCTGGAATTAGTAATTGGACTTACGAAGTATCAATTGGGTTTAGAGAAATTCGATTGGATTCAAGGTAACCTTGCTAGCACATGGTTGGACCCAATTTTCTCTTTATGTTTGGATTTCTTATTTGATAAGATAATTCAAACTTAATTACCTGCTAATAACCTATATGAATTAGATTCATTAGACTCTAATTGTTGGGTGTCTAAGATTTTGGACCATATGAATTAAGGATGTAAGTCCTTAATTAATATTCTTTGATAGTTATTATGGGGCACCACTTGATTTGATCAAGTTGGGTATGTCCCATGATTAGAGGACTTATGGATCCCATATGGGGCATCCCTTGAGTGGACTTTGGGGTGTATTTATGTGGGTACAAGGGCTTCAAGAGTTGGCACCTAAAAGGATTCCTAAAGGAAGTTGAATAACTTAAATTATTAAGAACCTAATACAAGTAGGACTTGTATTATGAAATTGAGTAGGATTTAATCTTTTTGCCTATTTAAAGGGATCTCTCCTAAGGTCCCTAGAGCATCCCAACCAGCAGCCCATGCCCACCAAAGAGAGCCCCCACACCCTCTCTTTTCCTCCCTTTCTTTTCTCCCCTTAGATGTCCACACGTCCTCATTCTTAGGCATCCCTTTTCTTCTCCACGCCCAAGGCTATTGGGCGTCCACTTTGGTGCTGGTTCCTGATGCTTGGTAGTAGCACAAGCAAGGGTAGAAAGACAAAAAAAAAGAGAAGAAGAAGATCAAGAGTTGATCGCGATCCAGACTTCGTTCAGATTCAGCAGGCTGAATTTTCTTAGAGAAAAAAATTCAACTTGAAGAGGACTGTTCCAGGCTGGTCTCGAGTGGATATCTATAGAGACCGGATACTTTACGGTTAGAAAAAATTTCTTCTCTTTCAGATCCAGATTTGAAAAAAAAATTTTGTGAAATAGGTATGTGATTCAATCACATGTTAAATTTCAACATATGTTCAATGTTAGTATATAAAGTAGATCTTTGTGGTTTATGTTTTATGCATGCATAATATAGATTAAAAGATATTTTAATCTTATCTTTTACTGTAGTATTTAGAAATAAATTTTAAACACACATGCATATGAAGTAGGTCCTAGCGTTGTCGGCCCGACAATGCTTCTTTCAATGGAGGTGCCGTCTCCTGAAGCTGGGACGGTGAGAGATGATGAAGCTACGGCAGAACCATCGATGGCTCCATCAGTGGAGGTTCGGGCTGGAGCGTCGCGATCGAACCTCAGCAATCTGCGCTACGCCAGCTGTTCCTCCAGCAGAACAGTCTCGGGCGCAATCAAGTACTGATTTTCCGACGATCTCAAGCGTGTGACTGCCGACTGGATATCAGGGGAAGGTGCCGGTAGCTTCGGCCGATGATGGGTCATCTGCAGGCCTTCCCACACTCTTCGACATCAGGATCTCCAAAGGTGAGTCAGCCTTGGCCAATTCAGCATTGGCCAGGCAGCTCATTGAAGCTACTCTTCTCCCAACTGATAGGGAGAATAAGAAGAGTCAGACGATGGCCGAAATATTCTCTTCCTTCTATTTGGCGATGCTTGGAGTAATTTTTGACATTCTTCTTTTTTTACCTGACTTGACTTGTCTTTATTTTGGTGGGTGCACGATATGCATGCTTTGGAGAACGGATATCGAAAGATCGTCGACTTTTGTCGATCTTAGATGGATAAGATGGCGGCCGTCACTACTGAGAAGAATGCTGCTATCGAAGAACTTCAGGCAGCAACTGAATGGGAGAAAAAGCTTCAGAAAGAAGTCTCCCGTATCACGGTCGACCTTCAGTCCTCCAGAGCTGAGCTTGAGTCGGCTCATCAAAATATTGCATGCCTCGAATCTCAGATCAAGAGCAAGAAGCATTCCATCCATCGACTTCGAAGAGAGAGGGATGGGTGTATTGATGAACTGGAAGCGAAGCGCAGAAAGCATCGGGCCACCATGGAAAGGCTGGCACTGGCCGATGCTGAGTCGGCTTCCACAAGAGTTGAAGCTGAGTTGGCGAGGGATGCCCTAAGTCTGGCCATCGAGAACTACAAAAATTCAAAAAAATCAAGAAAAAATTCTCGAAGGTAGATTTGCTTCCTATTGCATCGGATATGAGGACGGTCGAGATGCGATAGGTAAATTGTATCCGGACTTGGACTTGAGCAGCATTGTTCCTCCTGTTTTAGAAGAAGAAGCTGTTGAAGAGGGCACCGCACCGGCTGAAGATGACGCACCAACTACACCAGGACCTGCTCCAACCACCGAAGCTACATCGGAGTAGGGAGATGAAGAAAATGACTGATGATCGGTGTAGCATTTTCACTTTCTTTTATAATTAAATTTGTAATCGGACTTTGATCCAATTTTTGTAACTTTTCCTTCAATGAATAAAAAAAATTCAAAGTACAAATTCATTCTTCTTTGTATACTTCCAATGTCGTAGAATCATAGTCGGACAACCGAATATCAATCGGCTAATCGAATGTTCAATAATAACTATTGTAGAATTTATATGTTAGTCGAATGTCGATCGACATACTTTATCTTTTAGGTATTTGGATAGATGGTGATAAGTCGAATATCCTTCGACTAACCATAATTAAGTCGGTATGTTTAGATATTTGATAAACGGTAGTAAGCCGAACATCCTTCGACTGATCATAGTCAAATCGGTGTGTTTTCGATTTGATTGGGATCACTATTTTGCTTAATTAAACTAAGTCAGCATAAGTAGTTGTCCGACTAGAGTCAATTTTTACAGTAAAAACTGAAATATAGTCGGTGTGTCAGTTTTTACAGTAAAAATCGAGATACAGTCGATAAGAATTGACCGTTCATTTATCGGTCTACTATCATTTTGTAGTTGGCTGAAGCTTTCATAATTTTGAAATTCAATGTTTCATTCTGAATATTGTACATATGAACAACTTTATTGATAATGCATCTTCAAATTGTCAGCATTCCAGATTCGAGGAATAGTTGTTCCATTAAGAGTTTCTAGCCGATATGCGTCCGATCAAATATTTGGTTATTCTGTAAGATCTTTTCCAATTTGAAGATAATTTTTCTAATCCAAAGATTTCGAGACTTCTGTTTTCTTAGGACCAGATCTCCTAGATGCAAGACTTTCGGTTTAACTTTTGTATTATAATATCGGGCTATTTTTTGTCGATATACTACCATCCGAACTTGAACTTGTTGTCGGACTTTCGAAAGTAGATCTAGATCAACTCTTCGACATTCTAAATTGCTCGACTCATTGTATTATTCTACTCTTACTGATGGTAATCCGATCTCAAATGGGATCATCGTTTCTGTTCCATAGTCAGATTGAATGACGATTCTCTCGTTGATATGCGAGGAGTTGTTCGATATGTCCATAGAATCGGATACAGCTTTTCTATCCTGAGGTCTTTAGCTTCATTCAATCTGATTTTGAGACCATGCAAGATTGTTCGGTTGGTTACTTCCACCTCACTGTTAGATTGTGGATGGCCGACTGATGTGAGCTTGTGTGTAATATAAAATTTTGCACAGAACTCTTTGAAGTTCTGATTGTCGAATTATCGATCATTGTTAGTGATGATGGTATGTGATAGACCGAATCTGCATATGATCGATTCTAGATAAAGTCTTCCATCTTACTTTCAGTGATCTATGTCAGAAGTTCAGCTTCCATCCATTTGATGAATAATCAATGGCAACCACTATGAATTTTTCTAATCAGATGCTGAAGGAAAGGACAAAGTATGTCGATTCTCCATTGCACGAAAGATCAAGGTGTAACAATTGATGTCAGCTGACTGGCCGGTTGATGCTGTATATTTGCATACTTTTGACATGATTCACATCTTCGAATGAGTTCAGCTGCATCCTTATTCATGATGGCCAATAATATCTTCGTCGTAAGACTTTATAAGCCTAAGATTTGCCCCAAGTGATTTTCACAAATCTCTTCATGGACTTCTCTGAGTGCATAGTCGGCATCTGCTGGTCTCAAACACTTCAGTAAGAGAAGAGAAAATGATCTTTTATAAAGTTGGCCATTCATCAAAATA
This sequence comes from Elaeis oleifera, assembly GCA_000441515.1. Classification (NCBI taxonomy): domain Eukaryota; kingdom Viridiplantae; phylum Streptophyta; class Magnoliopsida; order Arecales; family Arecaceae; genus Elaeis; species Elaeis oleifera. The sequence goes on from KE504737.1 coordinate 568,787, forward strand.
TATTGCGAGACCGTCCTTCTGAGTCGTTTGGCTTCTGAAGGATCTGTTGGTAGAGTTCAATCAGTCAAGTACTGAATGATCGGATCCATCCAGTTTGGTTCATCATTAAGTTGTAGCACTTATTCGACTTTATCAATACTCAACTGTTCAAGGCATTCGACGAATATCCAACCCAGTGAGTTGAATGTAGTAGTTGCAAGTCGAAAAAGTACATCGGCTCGAGTATTTTCTGTTCTTGAAATGTGAGAGATTTCAAAATATTTTAAAGTCGACGTTAGATCTTTCATTTTCTGAAGATACTTCATCATAACAGAGTCTCGGGCTTCAAACTCGCCCTTAACTTGTCCGGTAATCAACTGTGAGTCGGTGAAGACCTTCAAGTTGTCAATGTCAAGCTCTTTGACGATCTTTAAGCCGGCTAAAAGAGCTTCATACTTGACTTGATTATTTGAAGCTTTGAAATTGAATCGAAGGACATATTCTGTTACAAATCCTTCGAAATTGGTGAGGATGAGACCGGCTCCACTGTCTTGTGTATTAGATGCTCCATCAATATATAACATCCACGTCGATGCTAAGTCAGGCTTGGGAGTTTCAATTAGTTTATTTTGTCATTGGATTCATCCTCAGGATTATTGTTAGATATAGTATACTTGGCGATGAAGTCGGCCAAAACTTGTGCCTTCATCGATGGATGTGGACAATATTGGATATCAAACTTGCTGAGTTTTATCGCCCACTTCGTCATTCGTTCTGAAGTATCAGGTCGATATAAAATCACCTTCAACGACAGATCTATCTAGACAACAATGGGATGTGCTTGGAAGTATGGGCGAAGTCGCTGTGTTGATATGATCAAGGCGTAAATCATTTTCTCCACCCTTAAATATCTTATTTCAGCATTATGAAGCACCTTGTTGGTATACTAAATAGGCCGTTGAATTCAATTTTTATCCTCTTGGATGAGTACCGAACTAACTGCTTCTGTCGAAGTCATCAAATAGAGATACAAAATTTTTCAACCTTTGGTTTTGTGAGTAGCAGTGGAGATACCAGATATTGTTTTAGATCTTTGAAGGACTGTCGGCACTTGTCCGATCATGAGAAGTCGTTTGCTTGTCTCAGGGTCTTAAAGAAGGGCAAATATCTTTCTGCCGATCTGGAGATGAATCGGCTGAGTGCGGCGATCCTTCCATTAAGTTATTGTATCTCTTTCTTGAAATTTGAATGCTTCATATTGATGATAGCTTTTATTTTTTCGAGATTGACTTCGATTCCTCATTGTGATACAAGAAATCTAAAAAATTTTTAGAAGTTACTCCAAATGTATACTTGGTTGGATTTAATTTCATCTGATGTTGTCGAAGTGTGCCGAAGGCTTCTTCCAAATCTCAAATATGATCAGAAGTTTGAGGGCTTTTTACTAGCATATCATCCATATAGACTTTCATATTTTGCTCAATTTGTGCCTTGAATATTTATTGACTAGCCGTTGATAAGTAGCTCCGATATTTTTAACCGAATGGTATTATTTGTAATAGTAGATGCCTTTGTCAGTTGTGAAGGCTGTGTGCTCCTCATCTTTGGGTGCCATCCGAATTTGATTATAGCCCGCAAAGGTATTCATAAAGCTTAAGAGTCGGTGCCCTGAAGTCCCATCAACTAGCTGGTCGATCTTCGATAAGAAAACTATCCTTCAGACATGCTTCATTTAGATTTGTATAGTCGATGCAAATTCTCCATTTTTCATTGACTTTTCTCACCATCACTATATTGACGAACCAATCAGGATAATTAGCTTCTCTGATGAAATTAGTCGTGAGGAGCTTGTCAACTTCTTCATCGATGACCTTCTGCCTTTCGGAAGCTAAAGGCCTTTTCTTATCTCTCACTTGCTTAACTTTTGGATCAATATTTAGCCGGTGGGTTATTATCTCTGAAGAAATGTCTGACATATTAATAGTCGATCAAGCAAAAATATCAACGTTCGCTCTTAATAGATTTATTAGTTGTTGCCGCTCCGGATCAGGCAACTGCAATTCAATTTGGACCGTCTTCTCAGGATCTTCTTCTTTTAATGAGATGAAACTAGTTGTTCGGCTGGTTCATCCTTTTTTTCATTTTCTCTTTGGTCCAATTTATCAATGGATAAAGAGTCTTCAGGTTGATTATTCTATGTAGAGATCAGAAAATAACGTCGGGCAAGTTGTTGATCTCCACGCATCTCTCCAACTCCATTTTTTGTTAGAAATCAGAATAATAGATGATATATTGAGACTACTGCTCTTAGGGCATTAAGTCCAGATCATTCGAGTATGGCATTATAAGCTGAGAAAACTCGAACAACTGTGAATGTCAATAAACAGTACTTTGTTGTGGATCTATTCCTGCGATTAATGAGAGATTGATTTCTCCTTCCATAGTAACTACATCTCCAGGGAAACTGACTAATAGTATTGAGACTCTTCTAAGTTGATCCATCGGTAGCCACATTCGAGAGAAAATTGAATAAAAAAAATATCTGTTGAACTTTCATTATCAACTAAATTTTTTATATCATAATTTGCTATCATCGTCGAGACAACGACAGCATCATCATGGAGAGTTTGTATTCTTTGAACATCATCTTCTGAAAAAGTAATTACATTATCGAGTCATCGTTTCTTCACCGACTTTTCTTCGAAAGTTGCCCCCCAGCTCTTTGGTCGCCCGGAGATCATGTTGATTACTCCTACCGTTGGTCGATTGTTGATTGTTTTCTCAGCTTGCGATTGAGGTTGTTGGTCGGTGGGAGATTGAGTCAAGCGATCGCATCAAAATTTTTTGAGGTAGTCTCATTGAATCAAGGCCTCTATCTAATCCCTGAACTGGATGCATTGTTCGGTATCGTGACCGTGATCACGATAAAATCGATAGTACTTCTTCCTCTTACGACTCCTCGATGGCGCTTTCATTGATTGGGGTGTCGAAGATACTCCTCTCCTTCAATTTCCATCAAAATCTATGTACAAAGAGCAGAAAGAGGAATATAGAAGTCATACCTACCATAGCGGTTTGGCTTTGGACTCCGTCATCGAGGTGAAACTCGCTTATTAATAATCGGCCTACTTGATTCAACCGAAGCTTCACTTTTTTTATGCTTCTTTTCTGGCCTTTTCCGTCTGTTTGGCATTGGTCAGAAGCGCCCTCATCCGCATGGATATACTTGTATGCGTGTTCCAAAAGTTCAGCATAAGTCCAAGAGAAAGTCTTATCTAGAGAATAGGTAAATCTGGATCCCCTCATATCTCTCTTTATGGTCGATATGGCCATATCTTCATTGAGGTCCCTGATCTTAAGTGTGGCCACATTGAAACGAGCCATAAAATCTCTCAACGTCTCTATCTCACCCTGATTAATGGAGAAGAGACTGTCGGATGTCTGTGGCACCTTTTGGTTAGTGTTAAAATGAGCCAGCAAAGAATGCTCGAGCTGTTCGAAGGAGTTAATGCTCTCCGACTGAAGTCTGGAATACCATGCTCGAGCAACCTTCCGAATAGTTGTCGGAAAGTCGATGTATAAGAGGGCATCAGTTGCCTCCTAAATCATCATGAGAGCTTTATAGCTCTCTAAATGATCGACTGGATCGGTGGAGCCGTCATATGGCTCCATCTGCGATATCTTAAATCGAGATGAAATCGGTTCATCCAGGATGTGCTGAGAGAGAGGTTGGGCAGTGCAGAAATCATAGTCACTGGAAGATTTTCGACCTTCCACCTGAAATGAGGCAAGCTGGCAGTCGATCTCTTTGAACTTGCGTTTGTAGTCATCAAGCTGCCGTTGCCGGGACAATCCAGGGATAAAATCTCCTGAAGAATTTGAGGATGGAGAAGTAAAGGTGTACGCGGCCTTTTCCTTATTGATACTATGTACACGGGAAGGAGCAGGAGAATGCCGTGAAGAATAGATGGCATGATGGGAGTGCCGAGAATGTGGTTGTCTGTCTCGATAAGAGTGTCGAGACGATCGCCGTTCTGGAGATGAGGAAGGGAACACCATAGTGGACAGCGATCGTGCCTAGATGGCACTAAATGAGCCATCGGCTCCTCCACCAGCGACTGCTGCTGCTGTTGTGTTTGTTGCTGCCGGAGGCTTTGGACCGCCTCCATTAATACCTTCATTTACTGCATTAATGCAACAATTTGTGCGTCTGTGGTAACCACAGGACGCGAAGAGCTGGACTCTGTCAATAGAGTTGGGGAGGAACATCTTCCGACAGGAAGATTGCCTCGTAGATTCTGTTTAATGTTGAGCTCTGATTTTTGGCATGATTGTTTGTATCCGCCCCTATCTGGTATGCCAATCTGTTGCGGTCAATCTCCTGTTACGTCTATCGTCGAAGAAGAGCACCTGCAAAAGAAGTCTGCACTGATCGAAGTTATGTCCGGTGGGGACCTTCCGATACTTAAGTCAGTGGAGAGTGATGAATAGTAGATGAAAATTTTGATTAGCAAAATCTCAGCACAGAATTGTCTTATCAATGCTATTCATTTATCTCCTTTTATAAATGATTCAGATGTAACCCTCGAACACGTGATCTCATTTTTTATAGTACTAAATTATCGAGCCATAATTATGAAATTAATGAGCTGTTTATGTCCACTAATGATCGTGACATATAGTTGATAACCGTTTATAACAGTTAGATATATAGATTCCACATATTCTGGCATAATGTGATCGTGAGAAGATAAGCCGACTATATGTCGGTAGTCGTGAAGATCCAAATGAGTATCGATTGATAACTCTGATATGCCGATGATCATCGATCGGATATTAATTGAATTATCGTGGTTGTCCGTTGATGATTGAAAATAGCCGACTGTAGGTTGATCAATGCCGAAAAATAACAGTTCTTACAATCAGCTTGCCCTTTTTTTTTTTTTGTTAACTCAATCAGCTTGCCTCTAATTGGCCGAAGGCTTCCTGCATTTGGAGCAACTTCAAAGCCAAATGCCCTTCTTTTCATCATCCTTGTCAGACCACAGGACCACAAAAACCATAGCATTGGTTGCACAAAGATGGTGATTGATCCCGCCTCCGGCACTCCAGCACTGGCAACATTTTGATAGAAGTTTAAAGAGGCCATTACCATGAAGATCCATAGCTTCTGATTTGGCATGCTTATGGAGAACATGACCTGCTAGCTATTTCGCCATCATCACAGCCAAAAGTATAATGAAGTGAGTAGACGTCTAATTCCACCAACCTACCACCTTGCACATTGTAGGAAGTGTGAATCTTTCCATGCTTATATAAATTACAATCCTTTGACCAAAATTATGGGACTAATTAAGGATCCTTGCAGTTTATCCCATGTACTTCACAAAATAATTTTGATTTATAATCCATAAATTAATTTCAGCATTAAAATAGCACCAATGCAATAAGTAATTTTATGACAAAAAGTTTACATGAACTAAACATCAGTATTTCTCTCAGCCTGTGAAGTTAAAAAAGGAAAACAGGCATAAAATTAAATGAAAGGTAATTAATACAATATAAAATATCAGAATTGGAGGGTCTCTTTTGCATGAGAATGCAGGTATTCATTGTGCTTCAATGGGAAAAATATCAGCACACTATTTCAAGATGTTATGGAGCTCTCTCAAATGGGAAGGTATCATTGTAACAGATATCCCAAACAGCCTCAATGGCATCTCTTGCAGCTGCATCTGAGCAGTATGGATTTTTTTGGACAGACTTCAGAGCTCGCCTTCTCACGCATTCCTTCAAATGCCCCCGAACAGAAGAAAAGTAGAATACAATTAGAAGAAATATCATAAAAGCGATGTTGAATATAGCAAAGCAAGAATAGAATTTTGATGATCACAAATGCTTCAATTGACATTGTGCATTGGAACTTGGTAGTTTACGGAAACATACAAATGAAGACTGCAGACAGACACTAGTTACAGGAAAATCACAATTCAAAGAACTTGCTGGCAAAGCAAGAATACAAAAGAGATGATAAACAAAGATACTCTGCGCCACTAGTTTGACAAAGCAGTTTGCAGTTCACCATATCACCTCAAGCTTGTCTGGACACCCCTTTGAGGATAAAACACATGCAGGTTGAAAGTGAGGAGTCAGACGGGTAGGAAAAGTGGAAAATTTCATGGTAGAGGATCTTCAGAGTACATAGCCCTGAAAAAGTCGGGTACTATATTTTGATTTTTTGGATTCTATGACTGGGGACTCCCCTGGTGCACTTCTCTCTTCTCTCCATCAATAACCTTCTAAATTTTCAACCTGGCAGGATTTATACAAGATGTGCATCCATCCAAACAGGCCCTTAGCTTCCATGCTCATCAACACAATGCTAGGACCTCTATTTCTTGAGGAGTAAAACTTCTACAAACTTGGAAATAACACATCGTTCAAGAAAGAAATGGGACAGGTTTTGAAAAAGCTTAGACTAGCTACACACATCTGCAAATTAAACTCCAAAGTGCCCCACACCAGCAGGGATAAGCTCTCTGCCTGTACACTTTTCAGTAGTTGACGAGAAAAAAAGGGAAAGAAAAAGAAAAAAAATGAATTGATGGAGGATATAAACCTTAATTTGCAATGTCTATATCAATTTCTTAAGCAACATCAGTTTGAAATCAGATATGGCACATTCCAGCTAGTTTCACTTCCACATCTATTTTAGCACTCAAACAATATATGAATAGATGTAAAACAATATATGAATAGATGTAGGATATAAACCTTGATGTGATTTAACGTGAGCCATGACAGATGGCTCAAGGCTAGTTTGTTCAAGCTGTTACCATTGCAACATATGATTAAGATATCTCCTTTAGTTATGTTAATTTCTGGAAGCAGTAATAACCACAACAATCAGATATTTTGTACCCATGACAAGAGAACAGCACAGAATTTGAAGTCATACACTGAAGAGTGCACATGAATAAGATTGGTTTTCGGATTTGGTTAATACACATCAGCCATCATTAACAACATGACTAAATTCTGAGGCCATGCCTAAGGACTTGAAAATGGATCATGTCAGATTGGAATGCTGGTCATGGAATGTATTGTCTACTCACACAGGTTTCTCTCTCTCTCTCTCTCTCTC
>KE504737.1:612125-638772 GCA_000441515.1 Elaeis oleifera
AGAGATTATCTCTGATAGAAAAAATTAAGAATAAAGTGGATTAGAAAGTATCTGATATGAAAATTTTAATATTAGATAACTGTGCTACAATTTTCTCATCTCCATACTATACTCATGGATGCTATTCTTTATCTTGTCAGAGCTTATCGATTTCTACTTCATAATATCTAAGAAAATACATGCCTTATGATATGGAGGAATGAATTTCCTAATGTACTACGTTAGATTTTTTGTGGAGCAAATTGAGGCGATTGGAACACTCACATGTCTCAAAAACTCCTTTATACTTTCATCCATAAGTAGTGAAGATTCATCCACTCGAAACACTAGATCAAGGTTAGCATGCCCTAATATAAGCATTAATCTCTCTTTCTATTCTAAAAAATTCAATCCATTAAGAAAAAAATTTATTATGCTACTATTAATAATTATAGAAATTAATGCTGTAAATAATACATACTCACATTATCATCAAATAATGAGACTTATTGAACTTTATCCAAAGTAAATAAATTTCTTAATATTTAACTTTGGCAGACAAACAGGTGCATTATTATGTCTCTCCTTTGGGCGAGTGCCGTATCATACTAGTGGCTATACCCGTTTAATGATATATCATATCACTAATGAACCTAATAAGACATGCATATTGGGTATAAGTAAACACTATATCTTTAGGTATGAAAATATTACTCGATCCAACATATAATCCTGTCATTTCACCCATCTAAACATCAAATATGAAGATGCTCTTTTAGGAGCTGATCAACATTTCAGTAGTTTAGATGCAATTGTGACACTATTAAATTTATTGGATCAATTATATTATCCAAATTATATTTTATAAAAAATTTTGATTTTAAGAATTCGTGGTTACTTTGGTGATCACGCCAAAATAATCAAACCAAATATTAGATGTATACCCTAGAAGTCAAATTGGCTGACACATATACACATTCTAGAGATATAATTTTATAACTAAATTTTATATATTAATAAAATTTAGATTTTTATCTATTCACATCTATGTTTATTGTGTCTGTGAATCATCTATTGAGTTAATGGGTATGATAACATATATTCTCAAGAGTTGAGAATTTAAAATATATGTTATTATTAGTTAACTCATAAAATACTTTCAATCATAAGATCATCATGGAGATGGTGATTGAACCGAAAGATTGATGCATGATCACTTTCTTAGAATAAATGAGTCTTGAATCTACAGTGTGGAGACACCGGAGCAAAAATATAAGTGTTTGTTATGAACAAAGATACTGAACGTGATCAATCTCGAGTAGTCACAAGGATATCTACCTTCTCATCAGTGACATACTCATAGCTGCAGTAGTATGTTTAGTTTCTAATCTGAGGTGCATTGACAGTTCACCTTGAGGGTGCTGTAGTTTAACTATACCATAACTATTGTGCAAAATTCAATACCATACGTTACAGCAGAAAGAAAAATAAAATAAAAAATATAATCAAATATATAGATCAGCTAAAAAGCTCACCTCCATGGGGCATGCAAGCTTCACTATAAGAAAAAAATTTACAATAGGAGATCACACCTTCAACCCTCGTACACCAATCCCTCTCTCTCAACAAGAAGCTCTTCCTCACAATAGCTCTCTCTAGGAGATCCCCAGAATCTCCAGAATAATCGCTGTCTGCTGCTTGACAATCTACTAAAAGTACTTGCTTCTGCTCTCTGTAGGCACCTCTTTAGGGTCTGCTGCCTGCTACCACTACTGAACACCCTCTGCTGCATCTCAGGTTTTTGTGAAACATGCCACACCACCGCTCCAAGCTTTGGTTGCCCACAAGCCTTCTTAAAGGCCTCAAATCGAGTACAAAGCATGTCCTATCCATCTCTGGACTCCAGATAGCACCCAAATAGCACTTGGACCGTTGGATCTTGATCGCAAACCCCTGCAGCTCATCTGATCGTGCATCAGTTCACGAGAACACCCATAAACCGTGAGAAACTAGTGGAAAACCAACGTCGGTCCATGATGGACCGTGCGAAATCAGGCAGGAAATGCCCTGCTGGTCCACGCACTCCCGTATGGACCGCCTCGCCCGTGGACCGCGGTAAGCCACGTGGTCTGGGCTGCGCTGGCATGTGGGTTGCATGCTCGCGCGTCCGCTAGGCTGGCCCGCACACGCCTACATGCTGGGCCTCGCATCTGCTCCATTGCCCGGCCTGGCCCACTCCGCTGTTGGCCTACACCGCCCGTGGGCCCCCTCCAATGGCCCATAAGCTGTACCAGCCTCTATGCTAGCCTTCTATCGCACACAGTTTCTCCGTCTACACTCCATTGGGCTGTTCTTGGACTTGTTAAACTCCGTTTGTCATCCTGAATCTCATTCTAGACTTACTATGGATTGAATCTCGAGGTATTTTTCTCAACAATCTTTACCTCAACTCGATATTCGATCTTCTCCTAACTCTGAGAGTTTTTGGATCTTCTCACCCCCAGGCCCTAGGGCAAATGCCTACTGATCATGGATGGACAAATATGAGAGTTGAACCAGGCTGCTCGATCTCATCTCCATCTTATACTGTGCTCCTTCTAATCTGAGACTTGCTCAGAATAGTCTTCTATGGCAATAAGAATCTCACCTTGCGATATCACCTCTCATCCTTTCGAGTCTCACGTCTCATGCCTGATCCACTTCTACCTGGAGCTCCACCTCACTCTAGACTTTTCTTGGCTCCTGAAGCTCCATCTCGCACTGGACTCCTCGTCAGGTAATAATATCTTCTTATCCTCTTCTTTTCCTCCAATATCATCCTATCACCATGCAAAATCTTCAAGATTTCTCCATCAGCTCTCTATGTATAGCCAGTCGAATCCAGTCTGCTCAGTGAGATAAATTTATTTAAAATCAGGTATGTATCGAACCTCCTCCAATCTCTTTCCTGCACCATCATGTGTCCTCTAACTGACTGTTTCGATCTCTGATCGCACAGCTCGATCCATTTGACAGATGAACCGTATCCTCACTGCTCTTCAGGGAGTCAAACAGTATCTCTCTATAACATACATAATAGGTGTATGCAGAATCTAAAATCCACTACTGTGAAGAAGTAGATATTTGATCAGATATTATCAGAACATCATCCTCTGACTTGTTACTAGCTGTCGCTGTAGTAGCCCACATCTGATCTCTTCATTATGAGCAACTCTAGCTAGATGCCTCAACTCATCACATCGATAATATCTGATCTTGCTCGAGTCTCTCGTCCTGGACTTGGACCGCCCTCGTCATGATCTTCTGTCGCTCCATCTGCCGCCACATGTTCTTTCAGAAACCATCAAAGCTGAGCTGCTACCGTCTAAGCTCGAAGTTGGGTTCTCCCTCCTAAGAATCTCATTCTGGAGAATCGTCACAGTAACCTTGTCCATCTTGATGGTAATCTTCTCCATTAGAAAAGTAGTCACCAAAAACTCATACAAAGGAAGAAGCGATGCTAGCAAGACCAACGCTCTGATCTTCTCCTCCACTTTCTCGCCAATGCTGAAGAGATCGGTGAAGATCTTTTGAAAGTGACTGAGATGCTCCTATATGCTTTGTCCCTCATCCATCCGCAGTTGGTAAAATTATCTCCAGAAGAAAAGAGTGTTGGTGAGAGACTTCATCGTATACAACTCTTCAAGCTCCGATCACATCACTATCGGAGAAGTCTCGTCAAGCACATAGATCATGATATCATCTGCTAAGTACAAATGGATCATACTCACTGTCTACATCTGAAACCGCTTTCGATCTTGCACCTCCATGATAGTCGGCTTCTCCTTGCATAAGAGAGCATCGATCAATCTTTGTTGGATGAGCACGTCCTTTACCCTCGCTTGTCACAAAGAGAAATTACTCTTTCCATCAAATTTGTTGATCTCCACCTTGATTGAACTTATCTTCTTCATCTTCAATCTTAATCACCATCACCGCAACCTGCATCCTAGTACTACCTAGCTCTGATACAACTTGTTGTGCAAAATTCGATACCACGCATTGTAGCAAAAAAAGAAGAAACTAAATAAGAAACACAATTAAATACGTAGATCAGCCAAAAGACTCACCTCCATGGGCATGCAAGCTTCACTATGAGGAAAAAAAATTTACAAGAGAAGATCACACCCTCAATCCTCGTACACCAATCTCTCTCTTAATAAGAAGCTCTCCCTCACAAAAGCTCTTTCTCTCTAGGAGATCTCCTGAATCTCTGGAACGACCGCTGTCCGCTACCTAACAATCTACCAGAAGCCCTTGCTTTTGCTCTATGTAGGCACCTCTCTAGGGTCTGCTACCTGCTACCACTGCCAAAGTCTCTCTGCTACGTCTCAAGGTTCTGCCGAACAGGCCACACCACCGTCCCAGGCCTCGGTTGCCCACAGGCCTTCTTAAAAGCTTCAAACTGAGTACAAAGCATGTCCTACCCATCTTTGGACTCCAGATAGCACCCAAACAGCACCTAAACCGTTGGATCTTGACCACAAACCCCTGCAGTGCAGCTCATCCGATCGTGCATCGATCCATGAGAAAACCCATAAATAATAAGAAACAAGTGGGAAACCAGCACCGATCCACGATGGACCGCACAAAATTAGGTGGGAAATGCCCTGTTGGTCCACGTGCTCCCGTATGGACTATCTAGCTCATGGACCACAATACGTCACGCAGTCTAGGCTACGCTCGTGCGTGGGCTGCACGCGCATGCTTGCGTGTCCGCTAGGTGGCCCATGTGTGCCCGCATGCTGGGCTGCATGTCTACTCCACTGCTGGCCTACACCGCCCGTGAGCCCCTCCGACGGCCCATGGGCCGTACTAACCTCCATGCTGGCCTTCTATCATACGTAATTTCTCCATCTAGACTCCGTTTGGACTGTTCTTGGGCTTGTTGGACTCCATTCGTCATCCTGGACCTCGTTCTAAATTTATTATGCATCGAATCTTGAGATATTTTTCTCAATAATAACTCAATCTCCTAGCCATATGGAGCTTGAGATGTATGTTGACCGCAGTATGTTCATTGTAGGAATTGGATTGTACCAAGATAGGATCTATCAACCTCAGTGGAAGAGGAGTAGTCCTATGTAGATCATGAGATTGAGTCCTAAAGTCCATAGTCATGGCAATGTGAATGATGAAAATGTGTTTCCATAAGATTTCACATCGAACTCAAATCAATTGATTCTAATATATGATAGGGATAAGGTTTGGCGAGTTATCTTTAACCTCTGTCATGTCGGGACTCATGATAGAAGAATCGAATTACACGATGACTGCACCTTGAAGTTCATCTCTTCTGACTTGCCACTACATATTGTTAGATATCACTGGTAGATTGTGAGAGCTCACTAGGATTATACTGGATCGATGATCATTGATAGATGTGAGTCGAAATTATTTCAACCTATTGAAAGGGATTTCAATGATACTATAATGGAGATCATGATATATCTTACTATCAGACAAAATAGAACCTATGGGATCACACAATAAGAAATTTAATCTTGGATTAATCCAATTAGACTTGTGAAGTCACAATTGGATTAGGATTTGATGAAATCCTATGGAGTTTAGGCACACCATGCTAGCACATAGTTAAACCTAAATTTCTTCTTTGGACTTGATTCCTTATTAGATAAGGTTTATACCAAGTCAATTGCCTTATTCCTAACCTAATCTATTTGGGTCAAGAGGTGCTCCGCTTTGGGCGTCTCAATAGGATTGGTTCAACCGAATTAGTTGGTTCATTTCCTCTTCTTCTTCCTTGACTTGGTGCATATTTTATGGAAGGGGCGCATGTCACCTCTAGATGAGATCAAAAAGGGCACACGCCTTAACATGTTCCAGGTGCGCTCACCACTGGAATCCATGTAAAGAAATGAGAGAGGCACACACCCCTCTCTGATTTTAGTATGAAGAGAAGGGAGAGGGGGCACACACCCCCTCTCACTCTTACTTAGATGAGGACAAGTGACTGCCAAGTGTGGGCATCCACTTTACTTATCTATTTGAGAGGGATCACATACCATTTAGACCTAATTTTTTGGAAAGAAAATCAGATTAAATGGAATGAGTTGTTAGGAGATAACAACTAGCTATTTATTCTAATTGGTTTGAATTTTGAATTCAAATCAAGGGTCTATAAAAGGCAGCCTTTTAGAGTTTGCCAAGTGATAAAAATCAAATTTTCATAGCCTCTCCTTGTGTCCACATCTCTTCACCCTCTCCACTCTGTCCAACGCCCAAAGAGTTGGACGTCCCCATCTCCAGTTGCCTAAGGTTGTTAGGCAAGTTTCTTTGTGCCAAGGAAGTCATAAGGGTTGAAATCGAGGAAAGCAAATCAAGAGTTAATCTAGGATCCAGAAAGGCTCATAAAAAGGACGATCTAAAGTTGATCCTGATGGATATCTGTAAAGGCCAGACACATGCGTAGCTCAACAGCGAACCTCCTTCGAATCCACAATATTCGGATTGTAATGTTCATCTACTCGCGCAAAGTGATATGAGATTGTCACAACCTACTCTATATGCTGATTTCTTGCTTATTAATTTGATTTAGATCTATAATCGGATGCCAGATAGATTTTTATTTTTTTGAAATCCACTGCATCTGCGTTTAATCGATCCGGTATGCAATCCGATCCTTCATCAAAAACCTTCAATTTCTTATAGTGTCAATAAACTTTATATGCATAACATGACAAGATGCAATTACGATACTATTAAAACTTTATTGAATAAATTATATGATTTCAAATTAGATATTATAGAAAATTTTTAATTTTAAAAGTTCGTGGTCACTTTGGTGATCGCACCAAAATAATCAAACCAAAAATCTTCAATTCTTTATATACAGTGTCAATAAACTTTACACACTAAACATGACATGAATACATTATAAAGAACATGATAATAGGTCTTCAATAATTTATTTGCACATAAATAAATTAAATAGCACATAAAAATATATAATGTGCAAATTTATGGATCTTTCTGCAATACAATCAAATATCGAGGATCTTATCATAATTATCAGAGAATCTTTATATAATAAAATTTATTATAGAGACTAAATAATAATTCAAGGGACTTTATGTAATAAACTCTATTATAGGGATTGAAATGCAATTTTATAAGGACTTCGTATAGTAAGTTCTTTCTCAGGGGCTTAACTACAAAAATCCCCTGAATCAGATTAAATTGACTTAATTTGGTCTGGTTCAGTCAATTGAAAATTTAATGGATCTAGGCCTGATGCATTGCATCCAAGTTTGTGGATCGAAACCTGAACCCGAAATCCATTTCCCATCCTTCTTCCTCCTTCTTTGTCGATCGAAACAACCAAACCCCTGCATGACTGGCGATTCCATCTCTTAATCATTGCCGACATGTCATCGACCGACCACAACCACCAGTGGCCTTCTCTCTGGAATCTCCCTCGACCATTTATTGCTGGTGATTGGTCGGTCTTGATGGAAATCGATGGAGGAGGGGCAAGCTGGTGCTTGTCCTTACCTAATCTTTGTCGGTGGCCATCGAAAACCAATTGGTGGCCTGCCACCCCATCCCAAAGCCATCCGCCGATTTCTCGATGAGTATGCCAGCAGTAAAGCCAGTCGATTTAAGATCAGTGAAGGGGGTTTGAAAATATCATGGCTTCCCCAAAAATATCCGATCGACGGCTATCGAAAAAGCCCAGATCGACGGACCGCCGTCGTCTCTCCAAGTCTCTGACCTTTCTATTTTCGATGATCAAGAGAAAGGACCGTCGGTTTACCAAGATCCGATGGGTCCTTCCCTCTTCTCTCTCATTTTTATTTTTTTTAATTTATAATTAAGGATGAGGTGGTTGTCGGTGGGGGAAATCGCTATTGGCATGCCCTGGGTGGCCGTCGGATGCAGGTCAGAGGACGGTCCCAGTCATCTTCAACAGAGGAAGGGAGGATGACTACGGGAGAACTATTGTTCTTCCTCTCTTCCTTCTTTATTTATTTATTCATCTATTTAAACATTGGGCCAAGCCTAAAAATGATTTACAAATTCTTAAATAAATAAATAGATAAGCATAAATCCTTTACGGAATCTAAGAGTAAATTTTGATCGCGATGACTCTAATAACAAGCAACCGACAACTTTATATGGGTATGAAGGCTTTAAATTTCAAGCTAAAAATCTATATGACTCTGATACTACAATATAAGAACTTTATGGGGCAATAGAACTTACAAGAAGATGAAGCCACCGATACCTTCAAAAATCTTTTCTGTTAGCCTGTCAAATTAGCCTGCAACTACAGTTTGCAATTTACAATCATCTGCGACCTATAATCAAAAAGAACCAAGCCAGATATACTCTCATTGTCATCAAGCAGCACCTTAATTTTCCAATCCCAACTCCAAAAATTTTCAATGAAAAAAATCTCACAAACTCTCGAATGAGTTGGGAACCAAGTCCGAAGGGGTGTCTTTTATAACATACCTCACCCATCAGAGGTAGTATCTAAATCAGTAGTAAAGACTGAAAGATGGATGTTATCCATGATGACTATATAGAGGTTAACTTTATCACAATAACCATCAAGTATATCCTCAATTTATTTGAGGCTTATCTTTAGTCATAGTGTAGATGAATTAAAACTAACCAAAATAAATCCTGATGCATGTTAGTGTGGGCCACATCCAGATCGGACTTAATCGGATAATTTTAACATCTTCCTTCTCCCTTTCTCCTCACCTACTTCTCTTCCTCCAAGCCCGTTAGTGAATCCTCTTCCTCCATGGTAGCTCCCTCCACCTTGACGGTAAACCCTCCTCCTCCGTCCTCTCTTTTTCTTCTCTCACTTCTTCTCCTCCTCCAAGCCTACCCATGTCCCTCTCCAGACGGCTCCCACCACCTCTGCCCTTCCTCACCGGTGATCTCTCCTTCCTCTTGTCTCCTTCCTCTTCATCCACTTTTTCCTCATCCTTCTTCTTCTCCAAACTCACCCACGATCCCTCTTCCCCCTTCTCTTTCTCTTCACCTACTTCTCTTCATCCTCTTTCTTCAAGTCCACTTGTAAGCCCTCTCCCTCTACCTCCACCTACCTTGCCGGTGAATCTTATTTTCCCATCCTCTCTCATTTTTCCTCCTCCTTCTACAAGTCTGCCCATGTCTCTCTCCACAGTGGCTCCCGCTATCTCCACTCCTTCCTCACCAACGACCTCTTTTTCCCTCCTCTTCCTCATCACCAACTTTTCCCTCGACCTCCCCTCCTCCAAGCTCACCCATGTCGACCCCTCCTTCCCCTTCCTCCTTCTCTTCATCCACTTCTCCTCCTCCTCTTCCTCCAAACCCACTCATGACCTCTTCTCCTCTACGGTGGTTTTCTCCACCTTCATCCTTCTTTGTTGGTAGCTTCTCTTTCTTCCTCCTCACTCACTTCTCCTCTTTATCTTCCACCTTCTCTAAGTCCACCCCATGAATGCTCTCCCTCCTTCCCCTTTCTTTCCTCCTGACTCCTTCTTCTTTCTCTTCCAATCCTGTCTATGAGGCTTTTGACGTCATTCTCCCTCTCCATGCCAACCTCTACAATCCCACCCTCCTCCTCCATAGTAAGTCTCTGTACCTCCAATATGAGTAAAGGATATTTTCGTCTATTGAAACAAAAAGCTAACACTGTTTATTGATAAGTGAATGGTAGAATCATTGGAACATCTCAAAAACTTGAAAGACTAATTGACACTTTTTAAAATCGAGAGGATATAAATAAAATTGAAATAAATTAAAGGATATTCCTATAATTAACTCAAAACTCTTTATAGCATGGCATGTTAAAAACTAAATACACTCCACTCTAGCAAATTTAGTTCGACATATTTTAGACTATATTTTTTTATCAAATAACAAGTTGAGTAATATCTAGCAGTGATGAAGTTCTATTATGTTCAAAGGATATTAGTAAATGACGAAGGAGCCACATAGAGTACATCATACAAGATGTTGTACATCTATAGGTCATCTTATCAATATGTTCCAACTCTAAAATTAATGTAGGAACCATTGGAAACCTTGAAAGACCAAATTCAAGAATCAGCATTAATCCGCAATCAATTTAGTCAAGCTTGATAGTCCTACATATTACCTCTTTACTTTAGTAGTACGTAGCACCTTCCAATGAGATTGCTGGTCTGAAAAGATAAATACTATTTAATGAAATCAATATGTAGCAAGAGAATTGGATGGAGCTCTCCCCTTCATTTAAGAGTCTAAAAGGACTTGCCAGGTTTCTAGCACCCTTCCTATAGCTAGTAATTGCTAAGCAGATTGGCTGTCAAATATAATTTGACTAAACAATGGCGCAATTTAGCATTAACTTGCAAAATCTTCTGCCTTTCCATTGAAGCCATCCAAGAGTCAGTGGGTTGCTTAAGTCCAAAGGGATAATAAGAAATGCACAATAATTTAAATCATTTTCTAATACAACACTTGCCACATCAATCCCTGTAACAACATTGTCATGCAAGTCCTAATCAGCACCCACTTTGAGGCAAACTCAGGCACATAATGCTAGAGTTTTCTTTGGTCTTTTGCTTGTCAGACTGATCTTTGAATTCCCTCTCCTTTGCAAAAGTTGGATTACCACAACTTGGCTACTTTAGAGCCATTACTTTCGAAGTTGTAGAAAGCATTATTAGAATTACATAAAGAATTTGATTGCAGTCATCCATTGCAAATCCTTTTGCTAGACTTTTTAGACAAAATTAACTTGTTTCTCAGATGAAGGATATGAAACTTCTAGTGCTTTTCTAGGTTCTCCATTAATCTGTAACTTCCTGACACCATCTTCAATTTATTAAGAGAAGCAGATAAAGATAGAGACCCTTCTTATCTTTCTAAATGATCCAATCCATACTTCCTCCTTCCCTCCTTTTTATATGCTAAACCCTCTCCCCCTCATAATTGCAGTTTAATTCCATCGAATACAGAATCTGTCGGCTTTGGTAGGTTAATGGAATGAAATCTGCTAAATAGTCTATTTTCATGGTCAGAAAGATGAATTGAATGGTTGATCAAAAAGCAATCAAATATCCATACTGAAATCCATGTTGTTATGTATTATTGATTCACACATGATATACGATATTGCATTTGTGTGATTTGACATAATTTTCATTTGCATATTTCCTCATCTTTGAATGGAAACAAGAAATGATATTTCAAGAAGAGCAACTTACTGAATCATCAGAAATTAGCTTTCAGTTCAATTAGAATGAATATTTAATGTTTTAATATCTGATTCATATGTATATTCTTTATCGCTTCCCATGCATAAAAAGGACATTTTATTCAACCATCTCTAAGAAACATAATGGAAATCAATTCCAATAGTGATCAAATGGATAAGGTTAGCCGTAAATCTTTTTGTCCTCCACTTGGAGCACTGCAGTTAGCTTCATTTGACGGCTGATAAATAGTCATTCACAAAATTTAAGAATCATGCCATGTTTGATTGCTTGCACTTGATGCTTTGCCAACTTGTTCTTGTGCTCTCTAATGGATCTCTCAGTCACCTTGCAATTGAAGAATTCAAATCATAAGCACAATTAGCATTTGCTTTATTTGATCATTTTGGGTACATGATGGCTTCATTTAAAGATAAGATGTTCCAGAGACTTAGTTGCCTCACCATTACTTTAAATAATAATTAAAAAAAAATCTCAAAACACATTTGTTCCATTGAAGAGGACAGCTACTCCTTGAAAGTCATTATGAAATTGCTCAAATTCCACATCAGACACTAGACTCTGCAAGCAATTAGCATAGTTGGTTTTGTTATCATCCAAGTGACTGTAAAAATGTAGAGCAGGAAGTTACTTCCACTGGCACATGTTCTAATCTCATGAGGACAAAATAAGCACATTTCTGAAGGTCAGAAGTTTGTTCTCATCCTTTTTGTTGGCCAGCTTCATTTGATTGGCCAGCTTCATTTGATTAGTGGATCTTCACATATGGTTTTAAGTGTTGGTCCTTTCATGCTAGGACTGAAAACGGTACTTGATAACCAGTAACTTGCACATTGCAAGAAGATAACTGGGTTTCCACCAAAAATTGAAATTTGACAAAATCATCAAGGCAAGTTTAAGTTGTGCTTAGGCATACCATAAATTATGATACTTCATGATTCTTTTCTTATAAAAAAATTATAAGTTATGATTAAATATCAGGTGTTTGGTTGTGCAATTAAATTTAATAAATGTCCTAAAAGTGGATTTGGAAATTTCTAGTTCAAGTTTCCAAATTCATTCTTTTCTCTCCTTGTCAACTTATGCTTCTTCATTATTAGAATATTGAACAAATGATCAATTAAAATTTCTAAATCCTAGAATAGAATAAAATCACCATTCTGGAATTAGAAATTTCCAGATATGGTCCTGCATATTGATTATGGATTTAACTTATTACTGATTGGGTTTGAATCCATTTAAATCTTGAACTAGAAACTCAATGCAAACTTGACTAGCTCAGCAAAAACTTGAAATTAAATAATACTCATGCATAAATCATGATCAACTATGTAAGTATAGATTTATATGGCATGTCATGCACATTTGCACCCAAGCTTTATATTAGTTTTTGTCAACAGAAGCATGATTGCAAGTTGTTCGCTGGTGCCTGCATGTGATAGATAGGGTTACTCTTCTTAGCCACTCTTAAATGGAGTGTCAAATGATTTATATCACATACCATGCATTTTGACCCTTACATTACAGGATCCATTCTTCTTATGCCAACCCAATTATAATTGAAGTTCCTCAGAAGTTTTCCCTTCTCATGCATTCTTAATGATGTAGGTTATTAAAGGACAAATTTTTAACATATATTGTCAATATAATTGATCGAATGTGAAATAGAAGTAGGATTGTGGCCAAACTCAAAGAATTGACCAATAAGAATATAAAATTTTCTAAATAATTATATGCATATCTACATGCTACATGTTAGGTATATCAAGTATAGAAGCTGTTAGGATAGCCATCCATGTCTAAGATTAAAGCAAACTAAGATTTGGCATTTAATAGAGGAACATGGTAGTTAGATTAATTAGCTAGAGTCAAAATCATAAAAATATGAAGAATGGATACCAGACACCATGAGTTGTGTATTGAATGTTCTATCACATGGTTGTTCTAACATGAAAGTGATTCTTAAGCTAAATATTCAAATAAGAGGAAAAGATTAAGCCAAACATTCTACAACCAGATAACATCAACACCAAAATCTAACTCAAAACTTCATATGAAACCAAATAGATTTCAAATGTAATTCGGATCTTGCATAGATAAATCCTATATCTGCTCCATATACAGTCTTCAGTAGGAGCATGCCACTTGACTGCAGAAAACTTCAACATTTCCATTTCTTGCACTAGAATCTTTTAGTGATCATCCAAGTCTACTTACACCAATTTGTTGTCCAAGGTTTATAACTATAGGAGTGAGATGGCTCAAAACATCTTACTTGAAAAGATACTGCATGCAAGACCAATTCTAAAGGTTGTAAGGATTCTTAAGTTCGCAAAATAAGTTGCTATCTACAATGAATTGTTCATCATATGAGATGAGGATGAGACTACAACAACAATCAGGTTAAGTATAATTACAAGCAAGGTACTCCTCAAGGTAAGCCCAATGAGAAGCCAGTGCACTATTAAATTTAGATCCAATATACAGCAAGCCAGGGTCACCAACAGAGCAAAAATTCAAAATCTGTTCAACAGAACTTTAGAGGCTCCTAAGAAAGCTAACTTTTCAGTACGCCAAATTTAAACACCTGCTCACCCTCTCTATCAAACCCTGTAGATTAAATTAATATTTTATCAGCTTGAAACATGTCATGATTGTATATTCTAATTTCTCACCAATACCATATCCATAAAACGCATCAGTTGAGTAGCACAGATTTCCCTGATTAATATAAACCTGGCTAATATATGGCTTCAAAAATGTGCATGTCAATGGTGCAAAGTATCTTGTGCCTACCAATTCTATAGTAAACATGAAGGAAGACGAAAGATGAATTATTTGATAATGAAAAAGAAGGATCACATTATTGGAACTTGGGAATTAGTAGTATCTGGAGTAGATGCCACTGGAAAAATAACAAAATGGTGAGGTTTCATGAAATGCCCGATAACAGAGTTCTGCAAGGTTAGCATACCTATATACAGGTCATCCAAAATTTACTCTTTGTACAGGATAAACCTTGCAATATCATTTAGTCCGGCCACCCTATAACATTCAGCAACTCGATCCACAGCCTCATCCCAGGTGCCATCAACTGAGGCTAAATCTAACAAAATGCAGCTTCATCAAGAGCCACCTGCATTTGGAGAAACCTTAGGTCCACAATCATATTGCAGGAATGTTTCATCACATAATATTTCTTGTATATGATAAATAGAAGACACTTAGCAAATAAAAACCTGCTCTGGTGCTTTTCCTTTCTTCAGATCTTCCTGCTTTCCCTCTTCAGTCACTTTCTCCTTTATATACTCGATTTGTTCATCCTCCCATTCTGCAATCTCAGCAGCTTCCTAAGCAGGAGAAGCATGCAGCAACTATAATCAACTCAAGCATGAAGAACTATAAACTGATTTCTTAACACAATTAGAGCAGTCATACTTGGTATGTACAGCCCAGTGTCCACCATGGTGACTTTAGTGCCCCCGGGCTGCATCTTTGGCTTCAAGCTTACGCCCAACCCTGACAAGATACATCGGGTGACAAACAGTTATGTATATATTGCTGTGGAAGCATTTACACAAATTTAACATGGAACACATCTTTGTCAATTATGTAGCAAGAATCTTTACGAACTTCAGCAAAAGCTCTGCATGGAATATAAAAGGTCGTCCAAATCCTGGAAAATGATTCCTTGTATAAAACTCTCCAGTAACCAAGGCAGAAACCTTTACAAGGAAAATGATGACCATGAGGAAACTAATTCAACAGGTAATAAGGAAGCCTTATCAATAAAGCACAAATTTAAGGTCTTACCTGGTCCCCTTTCTCCAAATGGCATGATGCTTTCCGCTCTATAAGATCTGGAAACAGTCCAACCTGAAACAAAACAAAATATGAGAGGATGTTCAATCACTTAAGCAGTGATTTTGCTATATACCTTCTTCAGCAGATAGGTATCAACATCAGCAATTCCAGACTCCACCAGATCACGCTTCTTATAAAGCTTTCTTCCAGCATCAGATGAAGCATCCCATAACCTGTCATTACTTCCTTGATGGTTGCTGGCATCTTCCTCAACAAGGATTCTATGAATAAATTGATCTACCTGCAACATTGAGACAAAGAAGATGTGGACCTTACAAAATGTATACATTCAGAAACAGGTTGGTCATAGGTTACTCTTGAGAAAGAGTATTAAATTCATTTATGTAGGTAGTTGTACAAATGAAAATCCAGGTTTTACTTAACAAACTCCTATAGATTATCATGACATTAGATATTGTTGTAAATTCTGATGATGAATTTATCATTTAAAGTGTGATTGGTGTTAATGCAGTTGGTACTTTCTTAAATAGCAAGTGGGCATATGGAGTCCTCTTTATGAAAGATCGAAGTATTGGAATGTCTATATGACCTGCTCTCATATTGGACATCAACCTTTTCGAAGTTTGCCATATCCGTAAACATGATGATTTTGTCTAACAGAGGAACTTTCCATATTACCTAAAAGACAAATTACCTAGCAGAAATCTTCTCTCTAAGAAACGTCATTAATTTGACAGTTAAAAATCATGCAATATCATAAAATAATGTTTACAGTAAAGCATGCAAATTAATTAAATTTAATATAATAACTCATAATGGCTCATCACATCTCAAATGTTTGTCCTTTGTCATCTCAACAGAACTCCAGAGCAAATGACCAATTCTGAATTGATGATTGGTCAATGCAAATGGCATTAGCTTTGAACATGCTGAAACCAATGCACCTGGATGCATGGTGACCTTTATAATCTGCTTGAAGTCATGTGTCTGGTCTTCCATAACTGATTCTGCAGGGACAGTGTTATGCACCAAAAAATAAAACAACACACCATGTCATCTGGGGTTCTGTCACTTTGTCCAGTTAGTTGTAGCTTAGAGATGAATGCACCCACATTAAGTGTTGTTTAAACTATTTCTAAGACTAGGAGACCTAGTTGCATGAGCTAAGACTGACTGCCTGTCAATGCAGAACTGAACTCATCTTCACAAAATGTTTAGCAATCAATCAATATAATGGCTCAACTGTTGTTTTCTGATTTGCAACAAATGTTCATCTTCCCTCAGAGAATAAGTTCAATAAGTCCATGGTTGAATAGGAAATCTTGCAAAGATGCCAATAGAAACTGGACAAAGCACTGTCTCTTGGATTGCAGATCTTACATTATTTGCCAAAAGCCAGACCCCATGCTTATGAACTTCCACAACGGGCATCTCCATCCTACAGCATCAAGAAGAGTATGAGCATTATAATGTTGGAGGACCTAAGTTTAAAAGAAATCACAAACAAGAAAAGAACTACTGAGGGGAAAAAAGACGTGTACTTACCCTGGTGGAGATGTTGGCCATCTTAGTAATGATGTCAAAGTACCTGTTACCATGCCCAAATAAAAAAATGTGTAACAGAACAAATCAATGTCTAAAGATGAAATCAAATATCAAGAACATTTAGCAATCATAAAAATAAGATTTGTGTTTGAACCTGATGAGCTTTCTGACAGTGGAATAACAAGGGGAATCAATCCTTCCTTGGCTCCAGGAGAAACAATTGTTTCACCTGTGAAAAATGATTTTAATTTTAAGAACAAAATATTCCATTCTACAATACAAAACCACTAGAACGTATTGCCTTCAGAACATTGTCATCATAGGATGTGTTAATGATTTCTTGTCAAGCTAATAGCTAAAATCCACACCAACTACTTCATATTATTGAACAGCCATCAACAGGCATTGCTATCTAAACACATTGTTATGATATTAAAGAGGAAACATATTTTGAAACTGAAGATTTCAATTGATTAGATCAAAATTCTGACAACTGATGAAAATAACATGGTTAAAAGCAGATGGTACTTTCTGTTGTAAGGCTAATTCATGTTCGAACAAACCCATTTCTAGATAAATGTTACAACTTCATACAAGTTTGAACAATATTTGATGCTCCATAATAAGAAGTAACAGAATTATCTTTGGTAAAACACAAACTCTATTCAATAAATGGAAATAGACAAAAGAACAAAACAGTAGCCTTGACAGAAAATCAAAAGATGAATACACCAAAAGTAGCCAAACAATCTGAAGATTTTTTTTAAAAAAACTATGTAAATATCATGGCCACCAAACCATTTCCAATTCTTCATGCCAATAGAAGACTAAAGCCTATACAGAGAAAGGATTTGGTGCACCCCTATTCCCGCTAACATAACATCATTTTCTACCAGCTTTTTCACTACTGTCATTCAAACTTCAGTCGTCAGTCATAAAAGTAAGCAAACCCTGAGCAAATTAAAATTTTAGAGTGGCTAATGCCTAAGGATATATATATATATATATATATAGAGAGAGAGAGAGAGAGAGAGAGTGACTGCAAGAACATATTCCAAATTCTTCACTGTAAGCATTATTAAGCATGAACTCAAAAAATCCTAGTCCTTTCCCAAAAGTAAAAAAATGCTGGTCCACTTTATAGACAAAACCAACTAGAGAACATAACTTCACCCAGGCACATTTATAAATTTTCCTTCAAGTCAAATTCATAAGCTCAACCATAATAATTAAAAAGTTATCATGATTTTTTTCAAGAATAGATACCTAAAAACCCCATTAACCATGAAGACTTCTAAGACTTCACCAAGAACAGTCTTCATGTTCTCATTTACACATAAAAAGTATTTGATATCTGCTGGAATGCCCATCAAGTATTAAAATTTAAAATCATAACATTTTGATCATCTTTCTGGGGTCAAGATGCTGCAATACCTCTTTCAAAACAAGCTGACTTCAAAATATACAGAAGGAGCTGAAGCATTTCTTCCCTACATATATATTCACATGGTGTGAGATATCACATTGTTCAAGGAACCCTAGATGCTGTCGGAGTAGAGGATTGTCAACGAGGGCGTTCTAGTGTGTTGTAGATTCTTATCCAAGAGTTGTATCATTTGATGATGCCATGTGAATCACTAGAAACATGTAAAGTGTATGCCTCCCCAACAACGAAAGTTTCGTAAGGGGATTGGAGCAGGCTACCATGAGAAAAAAGATCCTCTTTCTAAAGAGATTCGATTTGGCACTAATATATGTCTAAGGTCCAATATTGAGATCATTTCTGAGGTTTTTACAGGTGCATATCATATGAATTCATGTTGGGTCGAGTTGGTATCATGTCAAAATGATCGAGCAACCTGATCCAACTTGAAATTCAAATGTGGGACTTCTGACCCAACGCAGCCTATATGGATCTATTTTTCTAAAATAGAGGTCCTAACACATGACAGTTTAATGCCAAGATGAATAACATAGCATGATTATATTCAGAATCCTACTATGATACAACTCACATACATTACCTAACCAGATGCTATGCAAATTCTGTTAGAACTGAAACACGTTAGTTGAGTCCATAATCAAGTTGGGTTCAGGTGGTCGTATGTCAATTTGGATATTGATTGAACCTGAACCTAATTAAACCTGCCCAAGCTACAATCTTATGTATATTTCATCTAAAATTGGAGGTTTGCTAGAATTCAGGCAAATAAAGCAGTTTTACTTGAATTATTCCAGGAAGCATTCCCATGCACCAATATGAGTCCTAAGCTTATGGTCTGCCACCATGGGTCATCTAAGTGGCTGATCCAATGGTAAGAAGATGAAACTGGATAAAAGAACTTTTGAGGGAGACAATGCATCACAACTATTACCTAAATAGTATACATGTGTCCATGATGAAACGAGAAAAACAAATCAATTTGATGCATACATTATTCAATACAAGTCTAGCAACCAATCATAGAGTCAAGCAATTCCAAGTTCTTCTTCAACACTTGAAGCCTAAAAACGTTGTTAAATAAGTAGAAACTATTTGACTCCTACATCATCATATTACAAGAGTCCTAATTAGGGTATGTAGAACTATATTGGACTAGTATGTTCCAAGTGTATCAGACCGAACCACTTAGGAACCAGAGCAGTTCAAGCATTCATTTTAGGGTAGTAGACGAACTTGTTCGAACTAGTCCAAATTGGACTGAACTAATCGGTTTTGCCTACTTTTAGGTAGTTCTAACTCGGTACGCTCGGCCGAACCGAACCCTTTTATAGAAGTAGAGATCAGGCCCCCTCTCAACCCTTCAATCCCTCTCCCCTTAACACCCTAATGCATCTCCCTTGCCTTTGCTCTATCTCTCCTAGCCCTTACCCAGCCCCTCTCCTAACCCTCACGCCATTGGTTCATAGATCGCAACAATTATGGACCATCTTAGTGGCAACCACTCCCCTTTCACCAATATCTCCTCTTTAGCAACTCCAGTCCTCATGGTTCCCCTTGCCAGAGATATCTCCTCTATTGTTGCCACCACCACCATAGCCAACGACGATGACAACAATTATCTCTCTTTTCATCCTCATTCTCACCATGCAGCCGTCTTTGCCTTTCTAGCCACCACATTGTAGTCCCAATAGCCTCTTTGATTTCCCTTGTTGATCCCCCACAGTCATGCCAGTCAATCATCTTCGACATCTTCCACTCCAAACAAACTCATTAGAGGTCAGAGGTTGCAAATCTCATTGCTCGGAGGCCAGAAGCCATATATTGGCGGTCAGAGATTGTAGATTGAAGGTTGCACGTCATGGATTAGGGGTAAGATATCATGGAGTGAGATATAGTGATCTCTCCCTCTCTCTTTTGGGTGAAGGCAGTATGTACCATCATATTGTTGCATAGCATTTGTCAATCTTGTAATGAAAGCTCCATGACATCCAGGTCTCTAACCCCTATAGATTCACATGCAATGCTAGATGAAAAGAATGAATCAGCAGACATATTGCTTAAAGACAAGGTTATCATTTATCAATCTAGATAGCAGCTTGTCTTGGTACAAAATTGTTAAGCCTAATATGTTTTGTTGACTCACTGACCCACTTCCCATCAACTTAAGCTTTTCGATTCAGGTTGTTGGAGATCATGAATTCAAATAGTGATCAGTTATTTATTTAATTCACCAGATTTGCTACCGGGACTCATTTCAATTATTGTCTTGACTTGTTTATTCCATCACGAGCATGCATCCAGGGCCCATGTGAAGGAGGGTTTTGACCCTGATATATATTATTAAACTATTGCCTATCAACTTAAGCTTTTGGTTCAAGGGCCTAGTTAACAAAGACAAACAGTTCAGGCTACAATCACATATCAAGTTCATGCATGCCAATTTTTAAGAATATGAAATCCATGAAAACAAACATGTTCTCTTGTTCTTTAACCCATACATGCAAGACAAGACCTGTCCATTAAACTTAAGGTTTATCACACAGACACCATGTGATCTTGAAAGAAATATTAGTTAACACTCTAATAGCTAGTAAAACTATATTCAATGCATTCCATATTATCTTTATCTTCAAATGAAACAGGAATGAGTTAGTTCATGATGTAAGAAAATCTACCTCATGTTAGTAGGGCGTTGAACAAGCAAGTTAGTCCATATTACCTTATCTTCAAATGAAACACAAATGGGTTAATTCATGGTATAAGAAAAGTCTACCTCGTGTTTGGAGGATGTTCAACAAGTAAGGAAGATGCTCAGGAGGTCTTGCTGCAGCAACATCTTTAATGAAAGAAATATAATCTGCATTACATGCCACAAACTGTTAGAAACAAATTCTATTATAGGTAGAAAGAATTTGCAACATGGCTTTTGTCCACAGGCTGAACAAACTCCCACACCAACTAGAAGGGAATAATATCATGAGAATCTCACTCAAAAATGAAATGATAGCATTTGTATACATTAAAGGAGATAATGAAGTTTGAAAGATATGACTACCGTACAGATGCAACAAGCTTAGCTCAAGCAAAAACATCTTGGGCAACACTGTGACAGATGAATAAGCATCATGTAGGGAGACGAGAACAAAGTCCACCATGCATAATAAGCAAGTTGGTAAAGAATGGAACATAATTCTATGACCAAACAAAAGCAGTAATCATTTTTTTTATTTCAATAGTTTGGTATTTCTAAAGAAAGGCTTATTCTTCAAACTTCTGTTATTAAATGTTGATGTCTTAATGTCAGTCCTCCATTTCCTAACTCAGGAATTAAACAAAAATTTACAATGCTAGACCAACTTTTTTGTTGAAATCATATTAATAAGGAATAATGGTATATTGTAAATATCAGTTGCATGCATTCAGTCTTCCTCACTAGTCTCTTCAATCTCCCAAAAAAAATGTCGACGTCCTCTCACTCAATTTCTGGAGAATCAGTCACCAGGAATCCAGAAAAAAAAATCCAAAAGAAGATGCATATTGACATTCTTTTAAGGAAATCATTTTAGAAAATAGAGATAAAGGAGAGGTGCAGTCTAACATACATGAGTTACCTCCCTAGCTTCCCAGCAATAAATTTGATAGTCACTGGAAAGAACAACTTTATCCAATGACAATGACACTCCACATTTTAAGGAGTGATAGTATTTATTTGAGCATTGCAAGCAGCAATCTAGTCTAGCATGTATATTCGTTGGTATGTAAAGGCAAACATGAATCTCCCCTACAATTATCAGTCATTGGCTTTACTACATACAAAATGGCAGATATGCCAGTAACAAAGAAGAGTCACTTCAGAGACATTGCTAACATCAACATAGTTCCAAATTGACTCCAATTTGATTTCTTTGTATACCATGCTATCCTTGCAAAAGAATCCAGTTGCAATACAGCTCAAGTGATGAACATCTCACCTTCTAAGAGTGAATAACGAGCGTACGTACAACATGATGAAACAAAAAAAAAAAAAAAATCTTATTGATGCTGAAATCTAAAGTTAACTATTTAGATTCAAAAGCAGGACTTTTTTCTTTTCTTTTTTTCATAATTCAAAATATCAAAACCAATTATTAATCGAATAAACTTAAACATAACCCAAACCAATCAGCCAAAATTTAAGCATATAAAACTGATTTCAAGAACAAGAGGAACTCAATTAAATTAAAAACATATGCAGTCGTACATACGAATTAAAATGTGATGTAAAGAGAGGAAGAGACTCCAATACTCCGATACTGGAATAATAACAGGATAGGAAGTTGGTACCAGAGGTGGTGGTAGTTGGAGCAGTGGCGATGGAGGTGGAAGGAGAGAGAGAGGAAGAGCATCTGATCCAGGGTTTGATGCGGAAGTTTGGCAGCGCGGAGGCGAAGGCGCATCTGCTCGCCGTTACCACGCCCACCCTCATCCCTTCTCCTACGCGCTTCGATCCCCCTCTCTCTCGCTCGAGCTTCTACGACCGTATTTTTTTCTATGGTGGTCGCTGGCCTTGGAACAGAGTGGAGGAGAGTGCGTGCGCCAGCCACCGCCTCCCGTCGCAGTTACTGTACAAACTAGGATAAACCGATCTGGATTGGGTCAGGAATTTATTTAATCAATTTATATTTTCAGTGGATTTCGGGTCTAGTAAGTGGATCCGATCCGATCCACTCCGCTAGTGAGTTTGGTTGGATCAGGTTGGCTTGATAGGTTTACCTTCAAGATCCAATAATATATATATATAGAGGGTCGGTTTGGTCTAGATCAAATCCAGATTAAGCACTGAGAAAATAATATAGAGAGTGTTGGATGTTCTTGAGTCAAATTTCTTGAGGATTGTAGAGTGTGGATCCAACCCATTATCCATAATTCTATGTGGCTTGTATAATTGAGTTTCATAGAGTTTGGGTTTGGATCCGATCTAGAGGAGACCCAATCCATTTGTAGCCCTAGTCGTAACCTGATAGAGGCCGCATCATAGAAGAGCGAGTGAATGACTAAATGGGTTTGGATCCGATCCAATAGAAAGACACATTCCTTCTTTTTCATTCTCCCTTAGGCAAGAGCTAACATAACTAATCTTAAGCTAACTTCAGGTTTAGTTAGGTTTAGGTTAATAGCTTGGATAACCCAAGATAGCCTGAATACAACCCAAACTTTTATATGAGTCTTGCGAATCTAAACTAATCATTATTTGAGATTGCTACTAAATGCAATCTGAAACTTAACTATATTTCTACATTATGGCTCCCAAGTCCCAAACCCCTCTTCAACCTTTATTTCTTACCAATTTGCACTCAATCCAATTAAAATGACGCATGGGCTTGCGGATAAAAAGTTCATTATCTGGTTTGAATCTTTTATAGGGTCAATTTGGGAATGGATCGAAGCCTTCATCCTGGCCCCAACCACTTGAGCTGAAACTTGGGTACCAATAGATTGAGTAGTCACACTTGGTCATCAAAAAATCCCCTGAATTTGGAAATGAGTTGGATTAAAAGCCATTAATCTGAAAAAGAGAGAGAACTCACTTGCCATATTATTGAACTACAATCACTTACCCATATATGCTGGCCTGTGAATTAGATCAGCAATAGTATGTGATCCTTTATATTTTGGCTACTTTTGAATAGAGGCATCATGAAGCATATGGGCATCATGAAGCTTCTTAACATTAGTCCATTTCTTTGTTTGTAAAATCTTGTGAAGTAGACCAACCAACAAGTCACGTCTTAAGACCGCAATAAGGATTCTATTTTTGATTGCAAATAATAAGAATTAAGAGGTACGGAGGAATCGGGAAGGAGACAAAAGAACATCGAGATCTAAAACCCCTTGAGGAAAAAGAAATTTGATTTGGAGCATCAGCCTACAGCAACAAAACTAAGCAAGGTTGCAATTAGGGCTAAGCTTCATCAACTATTTATTCTTATATAATAGTAATTATAGAATTGAAATAATAATAATAATATTTTTGTTACTTTTGTATACAAAATAACGTTCTTCTTACATTTCAAATTCTTTCCTCGTTTTCTTTTAGAAGAATGTGCTCCACCTAGAAAAATATTCTTTACCGGCATGCTATATTAAAATAACCATTGTGATGGTCATTATTTTTGAATTTTCAATGCCATGGGCAAATAGCATCCATTATATAACTATTATAATAATCACCACAATATTACGAAAGTTTGTTACATAATTGAGTGAAAAATGTTAAGAACTTTTTTGGTTTATAGGAAGAAATTTGCCTCGCTATAATATTTTTCTCAAGAAGCTAATGCTTAGTATATGATATCTACAAAGTGATATTTGCATATTTAGTTAACCATTCGAAAGTAGAAAGAAGAGAAGATTTTTTTTGGAGAATGAGATTAGTGGTTGCATTTTGTCATCATTGTATTGTATTTATAGATTCATGATTATATAAGAATACAAATAAAAAATTGATCCAATTGATTTGGATTTAGATTATAAATTTAAATTAATTTAATTTAAATTACAGCAGAAATGATAATCATGTCGGTGTATCTTGTAATTAGATGAATCAAAATTGCTATGAGTAGATAATATTTGAAATTTAATTTAAATTTAAAATATATTGAAAATGATAATTATGTGGACACATCCTATGATTGCCTGAATCAAACATGCTATTAACAACTATTGTTTGAAATTCAAAACTCAAATTTTAAATGTACCATAAATTACAGTTATATTGGCATATCTTTGATTGAGGTTGATATAAGTCAAGTCTACTATCAAACACCCTCAAGCTAAATGGGTGAGCCTGAATATTGAGTTTGACTTGCAAATAACGTAGATGCTAAGATGTAGGTCTTTAGTAAAATATTAGCCACTTCATCAATAGTAAATATGAATCAGACATTCAATTCTTTGTGGGCAATTTTTTCAAAGACAAAATGATAGTCTAACACAAATGCTTAGCGCAAGCATCAAAAATTGGATTGAATGTGATGGAAATGAAAGAAATATGATCACACTAAATGATAAGAGCGATCCAGAGTGAAAGGCAAGTGTTACTAAAGAGATGACAAATTCCTATGATTTCTGCAGCAATGTGGGCCAAGCTTCTATATTCAGTCTCCATAGATAATCAGATGATAGTAAGTTGCTTCTTAGCATACCAAGAGGCTGGATTAAATCTAAAACAAACATAATACCCACTTTTCGAGTGATGATCAATGGGACAACCAGCTCAGTCAACATCATTATAAGTTTCAAATTTAATTGGACAAGGTTATAGAAACAACCTATGAGTAAGAGCTGCTTTTAGGTAACGCATGATGCATTTGACGGCAACCAATGGTCTTCAATTAGAAACTGCATATATTGGGCAACTTGGTTTATTACAAGAAAAGATCTGGCTTAGTGCGGGTGAGCTATTGCAAAACACTGACAACACTATGACAGCGAATTGGATCAGATAATAGGGGACTGATGGTGTGGCCTAACTTAGCTGAAGCAGCTAGAAAGCTAATAGTTTATATCCAAACATATTAGTCTATTGAAGGAGATCAAGAACATATTTATTTTGAGATAGATGAAGGCTATAAGGAAGGTGATGGACCTCAACACTAAAAAATAAGCTAACTGCCCAAGATCTTTCATTTTGAAATGTAAGCTTAATTTAATAATGAGCATGGAGACATGGGAGGGACTATTATTAGTGATGATAATATCATCAACATAGAGGAGAAAATAGAGTGGGAGCCCTCATGACAAATGAAGAGCGATAGATCACATGGGATTATAAAAAACCTAACTTAAAAAGTTTTGAAACAATTTTCTCATATCGCACTCTAGGGGCCTGTCCAAGACCACAGATAGACTTGTGCATCTGGCAAACATATGTGAGCTGCTTTATATCAACATAATCAGATAGTTGTGTCATATATCGAAGAAAACTGTAGGGGTTTTATACATATATTTTTAAATTTTAAGAAAACAAATCAGATTAAATATTTTAATCTACAATGCAAGCATAAGATCAGATCTTAAAACTTCCTACACTTGGGTCTATGACATGATATATAGTATGTGTAAAATCTAAAAATAAAAACAGCAAGCATGGATGTAAACAAACATGTAGTAGATCGTATCTACAACTACTTGAGTTTCGAACCCAATATCTGAGTGTAGGTAGCTGATCACCGCAACTGAGAATGTAGATCTGAGGGATCTTTTTAGTTGCTCTTGCCGCACGGGATGTCTGGCCTCTACAAAAGTTCACTCGAAAATCTAATGCTGATCGATCTCTTCGAGAGTGCTAACTCACATGTAGACTTTCTTATGGCTGATCTCGCTCCTTTTTCGATTCTCTCAGACTCTATCGGGAATTAGAAGGACTTTTAGGAGGAGGTAAAGTGATAGAATAAGAAAAGAAAGACACTCTTGACTCTCCTTTTTTCTTCCCACAAAATCCTAGATGGAACCCTAGGATACTCATCCCAAAATCTTACGCCCAAGAGGAAATAGCTATCCTTTTTACACACACAAAAGGACCACCCACTCTCTATTCATGCCCCACTCTGAG
>KE504737.1:638792-662386 GCA_000441515.1 Elaeis oleifera
ACTCTCTATTCATGCCCCACTCTGAGAAACTCTTTCTCACGATAATCTTTCTCTGATTTTGTCACACAAATAGAGAGCATTTAATGATCAGCATGGGGATGAGGATAAGGCCATGAAACCACTAGATAAGATTAGGTTGTTTAGTTCAAATTCAAATCCATTTAAATTCAAACCAAACCAACCAATCCTCATCCATAGAAGGTGATAGAAAAGGGCTTAGGCATGAAATATTTCTCACGCAAATCTGATATTTGCATGATGAGAATTGACGTGGTGATATGAGGTGTCGCAAGGTTCAAAATTCAAACCTATTTGAATTGTGCTTGATCCAATTAGGTTCTCATCCTAATCAAATTAGGTTAGACCCAATTAGATAACAGAACCTAATTCAATTAGGCACTGAACCAATTCAATAAAATCCTAATCCAATTAAAAATTAATCAAGTCCAAATCCTGATCAAATCAAGAATCAAACACTCTTAGCGATTAGGTCATCTCATAACCTAATCGGATCAAACCTAATTGAATCCAATTCAATCAGACTTGATCCAAACCTCATTGCTCAATCAAATTGAGCTAATCAGCAATCTAATTACTAATTAATTCTCCTATAATTCACTAATCCTTAGTGAATTATTTCACCGTAATTTTTGCTTAAGGTCAACCGTCAATCAAATTGATGATTATATCCTTCAATGATTCTTCATCATCGATCAGCCATCTGATTAGTCAGAATTTTTTTTGAGTGTAATCCTATAGGTTCGAATCTAAGTCGATAGCACAGAAATAAATTTTTGTACCAATCGAAATGACCATCTAGCAATGGTACCCGATGTTTGGATAGATCGAATGGTTGCAAAGCAACATTCAAGAATTTTTGACATATAGTTATCGTATAATTCATCCCTTTGACCTTCAATGCTCAGGATGACTTCAAAGATAAACTATCAACTTTTAATTAGCACATTTATAAAGTATCTCAACCTCATAAATCTTATGACTTCTCACAAGGACTATCCTGATCAAGATTTTGTTAAATTGAAATACAATGTAGTACTAACTCCTGAAATCAGGAGCGGTCAATCTCATCTTGACTCACACACCGACTTAGCAAGTACTTGACTGTGTTCAGAAATCTTCCATCACTGAATTAGAAATTCAGATAGTTCGGCACTAAAGCATAATGAGTTGTTTGCAAGTCACCTTGGTGATCTCAGATTGGAGGGACACTTATATCCATATCTTTCACGAGCTATTTTGACAGCAGAGTGCTCATAGTGCTACATTTCATCTACATGCCATACTAGTATCTTCACACTCTTTGGTTACGAGGATAACCAATGTATATGGCACACAACGATTTATACTTGATAATTGCTATCGTCCTAGTAATAGCGTATTGTTTGATCGTGAACAAGTTTAAAACTACACGATAAATCCTCCTTTATCGATTGAAAGTAGTTCTAAAGACTTCATCATAACACAGAAGTTCATAAAAGAAGATGTATACTTTATGATAAAAAATATCAAATAACTTTTATTAATAAATAATTTATATACAATTTACAAATAGCACAATCATCAAACGATTGACTTTAAGACATATATTTTCCAATATATACATCTTTTCTTGAAGATCTCCATGAAGAAAGATAATATCAATATTGAGTTGGTGAAGAGACCAATTGAAAGTGAGGACTAAAGTTAATATGATAAAAAGGCCACTATTCTTCACCATAGCACTGAATATTTTAATGATCTAATCCTGATTGTTGATGAAAGTATTTTGCAATAGACGTACCTTGTACTTATTGATGAAATAATTAGAATTTGTTTAAACTGATACACCCACTTGCATCCTACAATATTTATGTTTGACTAAAATGTGATAAGAGACCATGTATTAGCATGTTGGAGAGTAGTGAATTCAATGTCCATAATAGCATATCAATCAAAAACTTTAGATACTTATATATAATGATGACTCTAGTGGATTAGAGGCCTCAATGATATGCCAAGCATTTGAAACTGTTATCAACAGAAACATTTTTTAAAATAACTTATGTCTGATTGAACATTTATTTCATAAAATATTATATAATATATGCATTATATTTTAATAAAATATATAAATATTTTAAATAATATATGCATAATTTTAATAATTATTTTAAGTTTAAAAAATCTAAAAACAAGAGAAGGTAAGGAAAAGAAAGAAAGAAAGAAAAAAAGCAGATGGCTAAAAGCAACGACCGACGGAAGCCGCCCTACTGCTACGCTGCAACTCCCTTCTCGTAACCCGTACATGCCACGCGATATATATTGATCATAATAGATGGGTCCCGCAACGAACTCCTCAAATAATCCATCAGGGGCGTTTCGACGAGCGCATTGCAAAAGAGAGTAGCACAGAGGGCAGGCCGATCCCCGGATAGGACGAGGGCCAGAAGACTGGCCGCAAGATACAAGAGAGAGAGGGGGAGGGACAGGGGGTGAGAGGAGATGGGTTCCCATGCCGTCTTCAAGCCGCGACCCCGCAGCCTCTCATGGCTCTCCACCGCCCCTCTCGCCTTCACCCCAAGAACCTCTCTCCGCTTCCAAACCCTAATCTCCACCCCCACCGCCATCGCCCCTTCCTCCCGCGGGCGGCCCTCGCCGGCCGGAGGAAGCTCTGCCTCGTCGTCAGGGCGGCGGCAACGTCCGCCCCGGGCCAATGCCGGGGGCCGTTGAACCCGACTACAGGGGCGCCCTGGAGCGCTGCTTCGCCGCCTCGCCGGATTCCGAGCCGCCCTCCTGCTCCTCCTCGTCGTCTTCTTTGTTGTCTGCGGCGATGGAGCCGGTGATGAAGGGGCAGTATGGGGCGTTTGGGGCGGTGACGTTGGAGAAGTCAAAGCTCGATCTCTCCCAGAAGAGTACGAAGTCGAGCCCTGAGGTGGGAGGGAAGGGTTTTGCGGTTTTAATTGATTTATCTTGTGTTTTTCCTTATAACTTTTGATTCATTATTAAGTGATGGGTATAGAATTGAATTTTTTTTTTTGTATGATGCTCTTGAAACCCTGGAAAGTTAAGATTTGTTCCTATTGATTAGCTAATGAAGCATTAATTAGCTTGATCAGCCGTTTATGCCTATTTACTTCAATTTTTCAGCGGGTTTTGGAGATTTATCGTTCTTACGGGATTGTAAGAAGGTAAAAGTATGATTATGAGCCCGAGAGCTCTGGATGGTACGCTTTGTACATTTAATGATCAAGAAATTCTCACTAGGGGATCAGAAACAGCATCAGGAAGGGTTCTCAACTTGTTTGTGGTTTTATTTCATCGTGTGGTTATTTGAAGTGTCTAATCTTTGTGATCACTAGAGAAGGAAGTTGGGATGTGGAATATAAAATAAGTCAATGCAAGCATAGCTGTTTTGTTTGTTTATTTATTTTGGAAGGATCGGTTCCAAGATTAGGCATTGGATGTATATCTGCTACCAAGGCTCTTCTGCCTGTCCGGTGTTTTGTTGCCTGCTGCTTATCAAATCAAGGGTCTGACACTTGGTGGAGGAAGGATATCTGCTAGGGAAATTTTATTTTATTTTATCCTTGACTCTAGGTTGGGACTGAGGAGTTATTTGTAGAGAGCGAGGTTACCCACTAAATGGGGGATACTTGTATGATGTAGAAGTGGAGGTGAATTTGGTTTCATGTCTGGCTTGGTTTCGTGACCTATTAATTTGTATTAAAGTCGAGGCACCTCCATTGGCATGCATTCTAACTACCTGTCTTGGAGGACATTTATGGAAAGCTCATCAGGCAGTGTCTATATTCGGATGGGTATGTTTGTGCATAGTAGGTCTACGGAGGGGCTCCCTTCTTCTACAATATTATGAGTTTTCATGCACTGTGTAGGGGAAATTATTCTGTTTCCACTAAACTGAGAGTGCAGGGAGCAGTTTGTTACTTCAGTCATTTATGAGGTAATAGAGAAGGTCTGTAGGTCAAGTGCACTGCGATGTATGTGACAGGGCCAGAAAAAGTAGACAAGAGTTGGATATTTGGCTATAGCTTGTTCTGCTTTTGTATTTGTTCTTAGAGTCTTGGCATTTGCCAAGGACTTATTTGGTTATTTTAAGGTTTGTCCATTTAATTGGCCTTTCACTGTTGGATTTCAAATATATTATTCTATGTATCTTCCTTTTCTCTTACATCAGCTGGGCCTCTATCACCTAAATATAGAGGCATAACTTCCTTTGTCACTTCCTTTTGTATTTGGTCTGGTCAGTTTTTGTACCACTTCTAATGAGTGGAATAGGGAGTTCCTCCTCCCTATGTGCTGAACTTTAACAGTTTTACCCCAATAATATCTCATGACTCTGAATGTTCTGACAAATATTTTTGTGTATTTTTTTTCCGAAATTGGTGCAGACAGCAGTTGGTGGAGGTGGTGGTGATATCGGAAAGAAAAATTTCCATGGTGGGGGTGATGGTGGCGATGATGGTGGTGATGATGATGATTACTTTGATGACTTTGATGAAGATGATGAGGGAGATGAAGGTGGATTATTTAGAAGGCGCCTAGTCCTTCAAGAGGTTGGTGGAATTATTCTATGTTCAGAAAAATAAAAGCAAAGGTAGAAACATCTATGTGCAGTAATGATTTCTATACTTTTGGCAGCTCTTTGATAGGAAATTTGTGGATGCGGTGCTTCAAGAGTGGTACAAGACCATGATAAATTTGCCTGCTGGGCTTCGCCAAGCTTATGAAATGGTATCCTCATTCTTATTTTGCTAAGTTAGAACAGTATCTTTCCAGGCTACTCACCAAATATTACCTGGATTATAGGGTTTGGTGAGCTCTGCACAAATGGTACGCTTCTTGTCAATTAATGCAAGGCCAACAACATCTAGGTTCATTTCTCGTGCTCTTCCACAATCCCTATCTAGGGCTTTCATTGGAAGGTAAAGTAGCAGGAAGCTTGCAGGTCTTTTAGAAAGATATTTGAATGTATCTGTCAAAGAATAATTGATTCTTTCACATATTCCGGGCTTGTAGACTTGCAGTTGATTTACATACATTTGTAAACAACCCTATCTTTTCTTCTCTGCACACCGCCCCCCCCCCCCCCCAAACACATATGAGTATGACTAGTCTGTCCTGGAGCTTGAGACCATGACTTAATTTATTGTTTTCTGACCTATTGGTTGATTTGTTTAATGGTGAACAGGTCTTTGAATATATAGTGCAGATATATAAGCATTGGCGATGCTTATTTATTTCTGCATGCTTGATTATCTGCAGGCTTTTGATCATCTTTAGGAAGAAAAGAGAACATCTAGCTTACTGCTTATGATTAAGATGGGAAGTTTTGCAATCAGTACTAGTGGTTTGAGGATGAAGTATGAAAAGAAAAGGAAAATAAGAGTGTTAGTGTTGAAGTGTAATTAAAGTAATAAAACCTTATTTATTATCATTTTAAAAGCTAAACAAACTAGTCTATATTTGGAGATTGAAAGAAAGAATTCTTAATTCTTAAAGCATATATTACCTGTTCTTTTGGAGTATTTATCAACGCATGTCTAGTTTCTCTTTGTATATGCTCCTTCTGGTAGGATTGCTTATTGCATGCTTGAACAAGAAAGTAGGCCTTCATTTGCAGAGAGTAACAATATAATGCATTGAGCTTGATTCTTGGTCTTTACAACTGTGATGGGTAGGTTTGGTAGATGGAACTTCTGGTGAAAATTGTTTGAACAAAGTGCTGTGTTTTCTCCATAAAGCATAAAAGTCACTTGGTTTTGTGTAAATAGGTTAAACATAAATCTCCAGTAATAGACCACTTTTTCAACTGTGATCTAAATGACACTCTCTCTTGGTGTTATCATGTATGGTGTTGATTTTGATGGGTGGATAGCTATCCCTGGTGCTGCTTCATGAGAACTCTCATCTTTTGAATGATATGCCTCATTCGATTTCAGTAGATTAGGTTCCTACTTTGAGTTTTGGAATTTGATAGAACACCATCAGAACATTGACATGTTGTTCCGCATGTTTCCCCTTTCAAATATTAGTTTATTTATGCATGGGGCAACATTTCCTTAATCATGATTGTTGGTGCGAGATATCGGCCGGCACTGCAGGAGCTGGAGTGGACGGTCGAGATCGATCTCCCAGGGTGAGACACCTACAAGAAAAGCTCCGATCGGAGATGGCTTCGACAGGGACTCTCCGACACTCAAGTCAGTATCTCGTTCAATAGAGAGAGGAACGTGAGAGGTAGAGTGATGGCTTACCTTGGGATCTCCTTTTTCGCGTCTTCTTATAGATGGAGTTCGGAGGTTGTTAGACCTGAGCCTGTAGGTTGTCAGGGTAGGTTGTCTGCCTTCCGTCCACTTATCAGGTTATTAGTTGTGGGTGTCAGCTACACCACATGGCCACTTTTCGAAAGCCTGCTGTCCGCCCACTAACTAAGTTGTTAGTCGTGGGTGTCAGTTACGCTGCGTGGTCATGTTCTGGAAGTTCGTTAGGATATTTTATTCGGTTGCTCAGGTGATCTAGGTAGTCAGTGTATTTGAGTTGACCAAGCCGACCCGAGGCCTTGTCAGTGACCTTCGGGGGGGGGATTGTTAGCAACGATCGGTAGGTGAAGGGGCGTCGGCAGTCATCGAGAGGGCCATTGGGCAAGTCGTGAATGGGTCCGAAGTGGGTCAGATGTTGCGACTATTTTCTCAGAGAGAGAGAGTCCTTGGTCGAGAATCAAGGTGATCGTCAAGCGTGAGGTTTGTTCGCTATCGGTGCTCGTTCGGTTGAAACCGTAGGCTATGAACAGATGCACGGTCGGTCTGCATCATCCGTAGATAGCCTTGAAAATTGGTACCAGCGAGTGGGCCACCAGAGACATGTCGGTGATTCCAAATAAGACTCATCAAGTTATGCGGACGAATCCTCGGTATCAGCTTCTGTCTAAACGATGTGAACCGAAGGTCAGCAGCAGTTTTACTCAAGCGGAGGCCGATCACGAGCTGGCCATGGTTTCGCCTTCCGAAATTGGGCCTGGCTGTTCTGGGCCTTGGGCTTCTTTACATTTTCGACCTGTGTGAATTTTTCCTCAACACATGCCTCCTACTCCCGAGTTCGAGCATTGATCGGACGGAGAAAGTAGTTCTGCGTGTGTCGACTGAGAATGTGAAGAACCAATTCCCTCGTGGGATGTGCGCATCATTTTCGGGGTGTCTACGTCTCTGCACCTGCATTAAATGCACATCGCCTCAAAAGCCTGGCAAAAGGGGAAGCGAAGCGGTGCGATCATGCCCTTTATGTCTGAATTAAATATGCGCTAGTAGAGGCGGTGCCCATGACTAGTCTCTAGTCGACATGTAGCACGATTTAATAGGGATAGTTGTGGGTGCTTCTCTATTTATGGGGGGATTCCTCCCCCACCCCGCCTCAGGACGAAAGTCCATCTCCTGTTTGCCATGGTGTGGCGAAATAGCTTCTTCACGGGCGGCGGAACCCTTATTTCGATCAGGGCCACCCGTGCTCACTTGAGAGAGCGGAGTCATCTTGCAGGCTTTGGGTTGGTGTGGGAGGTATTGGAAATGGCCATCCTGCTTGGTGGGAGTGCGGATTCGCAACCTTTAGAGATTACCTCGGTGCCATGCCCAGAGTGGGCTTGGCTTCAGTAACAGTCTCTGATGGGGTTTCCGCGGAGCCTGTTCTTCCAAGAAGGATGGGCACAGGATCGTGCGGTTGCTCCCAATGGAGCCTGCAGTCCCCACTATTGGGGGGCCTCTTTGACAGAGCCCTCAATGGCCTACTGAAGCAATCCGGATGCGGCCTTCGTTCATCGTTGCCGGTGCCCACCTGCCTCCCGATTGGGTCGAACTCCCATTTGGGAGCGGAATGAGGGCGGCGGTTGCTGTCGGCCGTT
Organism: Elaeis oleifera; assembly: GCA_000441515.1. Taxonomy (NCBI): domain Eukaryota; kingdom Viridiplantae; phylum Streptophyta; class Magnoliopsida; order Arecales; family Arecaceae; genus Elaeis; species Elaeis oleifera. The sequence goes on from KE504737.1 coordinate 646,705, forward strand.
GGGCATGAGAGTCCCTCTTTCTCCATCCCCTCCGTTTGGATGATCGACCTGTCTCTTGAACCCCTCTCGTAGTGGAGGCGGTGGGTAGTTAGCATTGTCCGATGGAGGAGCGTGGGGACCTTGCCTGGGAGGCGGCGGAGGTTTCCTTTTGGGATTTGGGGCTGTGGTTTCTTCCAAGACTAAAGCTCCGGATGCCGAGGTCAAGATAGGGAAAGAGCCTTCCAACCTAACCCGACAATCGGTGAGTCACTGTGGGCAGGGCTCCGAGCCAAACTCATTGGCGTCTTCATCGCTTCAAGAGCTGCGACGTCCGCGTGGGGAGGCGATGACGCATCTGAATTTTGATTTCTATGGGAGGTTTTCTTCGGACGGGGTGTAGAGTCGGCTAAGCCCTTATTATGTATTTTTATCTGATCATTTTTTGGTGTAACGCCTGGTGCGTCATTTTTGTAGAAACTTTCACCTTTAATCGGAAAGCGAATTTAAATTCAACCTGTTGCATGTTTTCGCGTGTGCATGGGATTAGCATCCCTGATCGATCAGGGGTCGTCAAACCATGTAAAGCCGCTCAAAGGCTCCTATATTGGGTCGATCAAGGATCGAGTCGATCGAAGGCTCTTTCTATATTGGGCCGATCAAAGGTCAGGTCGATCAAAGACTGTTTTGTCTAAAAATCGATCAAAAACTCTTTCTACGTTGGGCCGATCAAAGATCAGACCGATCAGAGGCTGTGTTGTCTAAAAATCGATCAAAAGCTCCTACGTTGGGCCGGTCAAAAAGGTCAGACCGATCAGAGGCTGTGTTGTCTAAAAGCTGATCAAAGATTTCTTTATATAGGATCGATCAAAGGTCAGGTTGATCAAAGGTCGTGTTGTCTAAAAGTCGATCAAAGGCTCCCTCTATGTCGGGTCGATCAAAGATCGGACCGATCAAAGATCATGTTGTCTAAAAGCCGATCAAAGACTCCCTTTATGTCGGGCCAATCAAAGGTCGGACCGATCAAAGACTGTGTTGTCTAAAAGTCGATCAAAGGCTCCTACGTTGGACCGATCAGAGGTCGAGCCAATCAAAGGTCATGTTGTCTAAAAATCGATCAAAGGCTCCTCTATATCGAGCCGATCAAAGGTCGGATCGATCAAAGACCGTATTGTCTAAAAGTCGATTAAAGGCTCCCTCTACGTCGGGCCGATCAAAGGCCATGTTGTCTTAAAGCCGATCAAAGACTTTTTTACTTCGGATCGATCAAAAGTCGGACCGATCAAAGCCGATCAAAGGCTCCTACATTGGATCAATCAAAGGTCGGATCGATCAAATATTGTGTTGTCTAAAAATCGATCAAAGGCTCCTACATCGAGCTGATCAAAAGTCAGATCGATCAAAGGTAGTGTTGTCTAAAAGCCAATCAAAAGCTCCTTCCATGTTGGACCGATCAAAGGCCGTGTTGTCTAAAAGCCGATCAAAGGCTCCTTATACATTGGGTTGATTAGAGGCCGTGTTGTTTAAAAGCAGATCAAAGGCTCCTTCTACATCAGACCGATCAAAGGTCGAGCCGATCAAAAGTCGGACCGATCAAAGATCGTGTTGTCTAAAAGCCGATCAAAGACTCCTATGTTGGGTCAATCAAATATCGGGCCGATCAAAGGCCATGTTGTCTAAAAATCGATCAAAGGCTCCTACGTCGGATCGATCAAAAGATCGGGCCGATCAAAGATCATGTTGTCTAAAAGCCGATCAAAGGTTCCTTCTACGTCGGACCGATCAAAGGTTGTGTTGTTTAAATATCGATTAAAGGCTCCTACGTCAGACCGATCAAAGGCCGTGTTGTCTAAAAGCCGATCAAAGACCCTTCTACATCGGGTCGATCAAAGGTCGGGCTCATCAAAGGTTGTGTTGTCAAGGCTGCGAGTCGACAAGCAAGCAGACAAGAAAATGACTTGAGGAATGAAAATTCTTTATTAAGAGAGATGGCATGGTACATTATTGATAATATATTCGGAGGTTCTCCGAGTTTCATGATCGGGGAAGTAGGGCGCCATTCAGTTGCTTTAGCCAATAGATTCCAGGCTTGACAATTTCGTCCATCTGGTAGGGGTCTTTCTAATTTGGTGTTAGCTTGTCTCGCTCGTTTGGTTGGAAAACTTCTGCTCTGCATAGGATCAGATCACCGACCCTGAAGTATTTATCTTTGACTTTGGAGTTATAATATCCGGCCATCTGATGCTGATAAGCGGCCATTCTGATGCAAGCTCTTTCTCAAACCTCCTCCAGCAAATCCAAATCTGCGCGTAGTCCTTTTGCATTGGTCTGCTTATCATAATTCTCGACTCGTACTGACGGAATTTCGATTTCAACAGGGACTACTGCTTCAACTCCGAAAACGAGGTTGAAGGGGGTTCCCTCATCGAAATCCTCGATGTCATTCGATATGTCCAGAGCACATGATAAAGTTCATCGGCCCATGCCCCTTGAGCTTTGCCCAATCTTTGCTTCAAGCCCTGTAGGATGGTTCGGTCTGTCACCTCCGCTTCTCCATTCGCTTGAAGATGGGCCACGAAGGTAAGATGATGTGAAATTCCATGCTCCTCACAAAGTCGTTCTAGCTTGGACTCTGTGAATTGGCACCCATTGTCAATTATTAATACTTGGGGAAGTCCAAACCGGCATATTATGCACTTCCAGACAAAGTCCACCAGTTTTGCTTCAATAATACGGGCTAACAGTTCTGCTTCCACCCATTTGGTGAAGTAGTCCATGGCAACAAGTAAAATTTTTGCTGGCCTGATGCCAGGAGGAAAGGGCCAAGGATTTCCATCCCTTATTGCGCGAATGGCCAGGGCGCACATATGGGAGTGATCGGTGCGGCAGGCAGGTGCTATATATTTGAATACTCTTGACATCGATCACACCGTGCGATTAAGTTCTGGGCGTCCTGCTGCATGGTCGGCCAGTAATAGCCTTATCGGAGGAGTTTGTAGGCCAACATCCTCTTTCCGACATGGCTTTCACATGCGCCTTCATACACCTCCCTCAAGATGTACTCAGCTTTCATTGGTCGTAGATATTTGAGGAGTGGTAGATAGAATGATCTTTGTACAGCTTCCCCCCGTGAAGAAGATATCGGGGTGACTGGTATCTTATTTTTCGAGCTTCCTTCTGGTCTGCCGGCAGAGTTCCATCTCGGAGATAGCTGATTAGGAGGTCCATCCAACATGGTTCTTCATCCACTTGCATTACTACCGCCAGCTCCTGTGTGCATGGTTTGCTCAACACCTCGAAGAAGGTCCTTCGCGGCAGTTCAGATGGCGCCGACGTAGCCAGTTTAGAAATAGGTCGGTGTGGGAATTCTTTGATTTGGATATTTGTTGAATTTCAAAGCTCTCGAACTCGGACACCAGATCTTTGATCTTCTGAAGGTACTTCATCATATTTTTTCCACGAGCCTCGTAACGACATTGGATGTGCTCGACAATCGATTGGGAATCGTTGCGGGCCTTTAGATTGTATATCCCAACTCCTTGGCGATTCTGAGGCCGGCTGCTAAAGGTTCATGTTCTTTCTCATTATTCGTTGTTGGAAACTCAAACGAAGGACGTACTTGGCGATCGTCCCATTTGGGCCCGAAAGGATCAGTCCAGCCCCTGATCCTGCAGAATTGGATGATCCATCCACATGCAACTCCTAAATATCTGAACTGGCTTCGGGTGGATCTTTGCAAACTTGTTTCTGGGATTCGACTTCCTCGGGATCCCATGGCTCGTCCGAATTGTACATTTTGCCACAAAATCGATCAAAATTTGAGCCTTTATTAACGACAGTGGCCGATACTGGATATCAAATTCGGAGAGCTCTATCGTCCACTTAGCAATTCATCCTGACCTATCCAATCGATAAAAATGCTTTTTATAGGTTGGTCCGTCAGGAGAATGATCGAGTGAGCTTGAAAATATGGGCAGAGCTTCCGAGCAGCAATAAGGAGGGCGTAGACCAATTTTTCGAGCTTTGAATATCGGGTCTCCGTATCTCTTAAGGTCCGGCTGATGTAGTAGATCGGCTCCTGGATCCTATCCCGCTCTTAGACCAGTACCGCACCCATCGCCGTAGGAGAGACGGATAAGTACAGAAACAGCTTTTCATCTGGATCAGGTTTGCCAAGTAGTGGGGCGGAACTGAGATAGTTCTTTAAGTCAGCAAAGGCTTTCTGGCATTCATCAATCCATTGGAAGTTCTTCGATTGCCTCAGAGTCCGAAGAAAGGTAGGCAATGCTCGACTGACCTCGAAACAAACTGGTTCAAGGCGATGATCCTTCTTGTGAGACGTACCTCCTTGATCGTCTTCGGAGGGGCCATCTCTTGGATGGCCCTGATGTTCGTCGGATTGGTCTCGATTCCTCAGTTGGAGACCATGAAGCCGAGGAATTTGTCGGAAGTTACTCCGAACGCGCACTTCGTCGGGTTCAGTTTCATTTGATACCTCCAAAGGGTGGCGAAAGCTTCTTTGAGGTCTTCGATATGGGTCCTTATGGACTTGCTTTTGATGAGCATATTATCCACATATACTTTCATATTTCGTCCGATTTGATCTTTGAAGATTTTATTCACGAGGTGCTGATAAGTTGCACCTTCATTTTTCAGATCAAAGGGCATAATCCTGTAACAAAAAAGATCCTTGTTAGTAATAAAAGCTATTTTCTCCTCATCTTCAGGTGCCATCCGGATTTGATTGTAACCGGAGAAGGCATCCATGAAGGTGAGGAGTTCGTGACCGGACGTGGCGTCAACCAGTTGATCAATCTTTGATAGTGGATAGCTCTCCTTTGGACAGGCTTTATTCAAGTCGACGAAATCGATGCATATGCACCATTTTTTGTTCGCCTTCTTCATTATTACCATGTTCGCGATCCACTCGGGATAGGTCGTTTCCTTGATAAAGTCTACCTGCAGTAGCTTGTCCACCTCCTCGACTATCGTCCTCTGCTGCGTAGGCGCAAAACCCCACTCAGGCGCAAAACTCCGCTTCTTTTGCTTAACTGAATGATGCCGTGGGTTCACATTTAGCTGGTGTACTATCATCAAGGGATTAATGCCAGGCATATCAGCTGGCGTCTAGATGAAGACATCCGCATTCTCCTACAAAAAGGAAGTTAGTTGATCTCTCATTACCTGATCCAGACTTGATCCGATCTGGACGACGTGCTCCGGATTTCCATCCGCTAAGGGGACAGATATGAGCTCCTCGATTGGGGTCCCACGCTTCTTAGCTAACTAATCACGAGTGTCCAGTCCTTCAATGGGATAAGACTCAACTGGTTTGCCTCCTCGGAGGGCAATGTTGTAGCAATAGCGCGCCAAGTCTTGGTCTTCGCGGATTTCTCTAACGCCCCTCGTCACTGAAAACTTCATCTTCAAGTGATAGGTGGACACTACAGCTCGAAGTGCATTAAGACCTGATCGTTCGAGAATCGCATTATATGCCAAGGTGCTCGAACAACCAAGAAGTCGACCTGGGCAATAGATTGAAAGGGGAAGCGGCCAGCTTTTACCAGCAAAGTGATAACTCCTATCGGAATGGCATCTTCAGTAAATCCGATGAGTGGGGAGTCTATTCTTCCCAGTCGATCAGCAGATAATTTATTTTGCAAAAGCATCATAAATAAATATCGGTGGAACTTTCATTATCTATCAAGATGTGGCGTACATCATTGTTTTCAATATTAAGGGTTACAACCACCGCATCATTGTGCGGGAACTAAACTCAGGCGTCCTCCTTGGTGAAGGTTATGAGTTCTTCAGCTCGCCGCCTTTTCGCTGCTTCTCCTTCTCTACTGACTTTGCTGCTGCTCTGCCCCTAGCGATGGTATTGATGATGCCGACTGGGGGTTGGCCGCTGGTCTCCCCGCTACTCCCTCTGGTGTCGGATAAATCGATCGAGACGGCCACGCTTGATAAGATCCTCGATCTCATCTCGGAGTTGAATACAGTCCTCCGTATCGTGGCGATGATCCCGATGGTATAGACAGTACTTGTTCAGGACCCTCCGAGCCGGATGCATTCACAGCCTCTTTGCCTTCGGGAGCTGCCTTCCAATCTCCATAAGCACCTGAGTTCTTGGTGCATTCAGCAAGGTGTAGTTGTTGTACTTTCTTGATGGCGATAGGGCACGCCAATTCTTCCTCTGAGGACTTCCTTGCCGAAGGTTATGTGGGGCCCCATTCTTCTAACGATGAGGGGGCGACCTTGAGCACTAGCGCATCTCCTCCTCCACAGGCGAGGGTTCCTTGTTCAGCGACTTCTTTCCTTCCCTCACCGTGGAGCTAGCGAGGGCCTCGTCCTCTGTGAAGGCTTCCTCCATATGGGCGTACTTCTCCGCTTTGGCCAGCATATTAGGAAAGTCTCGAGGGTAAGTCTTCACCAACGATTTTTCAAGTCATTCTTCTACAGTCTACTCATCATCGTAGACATCGCGATCGACTGGTCTAGGTCGTGAACCTCAAGTGCAACCACGTTAAAGCAGCCGACAAACAATCAGATGGTCTCTCCCTCCTTTTGCTTGACAATGTGGAGGTAGTCCGACCGCTTCTGCTACCATCGGCTGCTGACAAAATGGCCAACGAAAGATCGACTCAGTTGCTCGAAGGAGTGGATCAAAGCCGGCTTTAAACCTAAATACCAATGCCCAGCTGCCTCCTTTAGGGTGGAGGGGAACGGTAACAGGGTGACATCGGTACGGAGCTCAGTGCTGAGACGGCATACCTTGATTAACTATATATCATAGCAAAATGTGCAACAGATGCTGAACCCTATGCATTTTACTATGATTGTTGTGTATTTAAACAATTCAATATCATTCTCTTGGTTCCAATGCATTGTTAGGGCGTAAGACAATGCCATATTACCTTAAATAATACACTGTACGGTAGTTACTATGCATATACATCTTTGTTTTTTGTTGTATGATACTATTGATTCTAATCCCTTCTTTTTTGCATAAACAAGAGTCCAAGCCCAACCCATATCCCAGTGGGCCCGTAACATCTGATCCTAACTTTTCTACAATCTCTTTCCATCCCTTCCTTTCTCTTCTCTACACCTGACATTGCCCATCCCCTACTAGTTGTTGTTGTAGTCCTTTGTCGTTGCCTTCTATCACCATCATAGTATGCTGTTCACTACCGTAGCCTTCACTGTTGCCTTCAACCACCACTGTCGTCTGATGTCTGTACCTTTGTAGTTTATTCCCATTTTTTATCACCAGGTTCTTCACCATCGAAGAGATGGAAGGATGATATGATGAGCAGGGAGGTGTAGAAGAGATGACTTGATGGGTGATGGGAGATGATTAGTGGTGGAGAAGACACGACAAGTGGTGAGTGGCTACAAGCTATGGAGGAGCAAACTTAGTGGGTTGTGGCAACAAGCCAAGTGGATGTGATTAGCCGTTATGAGTGGAGGAATGATTGATGGTAGCATTAAGGGCTGGATTTGATGGGATCAAGCCATGATTTGGGTTAGGGTTTAATGTGGTAACTCATGATTTTTTGCATTATTTCTTTTCAAGTTTGGTGAAAGTAAATAAACATATTCTTATTTAGAGTAGCTTTTTGGCCTTGCGCTAAATATGGGCTGGGCTTGGGCCTCAAGAAATTTTAAAGTTGGGGTATGTGCCAAGCCGTGCTTGCTTTATTTAGGTCGGCCTTGAACTTGTGATTGGCTGGCCCAAGCCTGACCCATTAGCAGCCCTAAATATGGTACTTAAAAATTGGAAAGGATTTTGAGGCCATTTGTATATGGCTGGACCATTTAAGTTTTCGGCATTATAGAGATTGATGCATGTTGTGTGTATTTTGTGTAGATGCAGTATAACAATTTGAATAGTAGGCAATGCATCTGTTCATGATTCGTGGTTTGCTTGAGCATGAAGGCATGATGGTGCCAAAGGAGTTCTGGTCCAAATGATCTGGTCCTATAACATTTGAGATTGAGACATGTTAATAATGTAGAATAAATTAGGTTATTTTTAAGCACTTGTTGCACACTATTCATCAAATATGAAATATGTTCAGCACTGCTAATACCTCTGCTTCCTCTATTTTTTTAAATTATGAAACCTGATTTTCATGTTTTATCTTGCTAGCATCTAAAGAAACCTTATTTTGTGTTTGCCTACTGAATTGGTTAGAATGATTCTGCAATTCATCTAGTATAACTTTATGTCAGTTGATGAGGCTCATTGGTTCCTTCTTTTCCTCTTCTATCTGAGTTTAACCTACTTCAAATTGTTACCTTGATATGCAGGATGCTTGCAGATCCCTCTTTCTTATATAAACTAATCCTTGAACAGGCAGCTACTTTTGGTTGTGCTGTTTGGTGGGAGCTGAAGAATCGCAAAGAAAGGTGTTATTTCATCACAATGTAGATGGAAATATTTATGTTATTTTGTCTTACCATGTTCTTTGGATTTGATGTGTGCAGGATTAAACAAGGATGGGATTTAGCACTTGTAAATGTTCTGACAGTGTCGGCTTGCAATGCATTTATTGTCTGGTCACTTGCACCATGTCGTTCCTATGGGAATACGTTCCGTTTGACCTGCAAAATACTATTCAGAAACTTCCAAATAATATATTTGAGAAGAGCTATCCTCTGAGAGAATTTGACTTACAGAAAAGAATTCAATCTTTCTTTCTTTGGAAGGCTTCAGAGTTATGTCTAGTTGGTGTAACTGCCGGATCAGTTCAAGGATTTTTATCAAAAGCTCTCTCTGCCAAAAAGGAGGGAGGTCAGTGTACACCACTTTTGCCTTATTTTATATTATTCTTGTGCAAGTTGCTCCAAATCTCTCCTTCAGCGAATGCTGCAACTGATTACATTGTGTGGTAGGTTGTCGATGACCATACCATCTGTCAGTACCAATGCTCTTGGTTATGGGGCTTTCTTGGGATTTTATGCAAACCTACGATATCAGCTGTTATGTGGATTTGATCGAGCTATGTTTGACCGCTTTGATGTTCTGGGAGTGGCGATCTTTTTCAGCACAGCACTGAGGCAGGTTCCCATCCTGTTAGTTTAACTTCTATATAGTGTTAACAATTTCTTTTGGTTTAACTTCTGTATGATTTCCTGTCCTGTCATTTTCTTTGTTTTCTGTTGCTTTGACGTTTTCATTTTATTGAGCTAATGCATTAAGAGTGGTCTTTCATAATTACAGTGAGACCTTGCATCACCTTCTTTCTTCTTTGGTCTTGGTTCGTTACTGTTGCAATGATTGATAGGTTGAGGATTGTCCTTGTATATTTCCCAAGAGACCCTTTAGTTGAAAACCAGTACTCAATTCCCTGCTTCTGAGCAAGAAATCTAATAATGTCTCTTTGAGATCAGCCTAATAAGCCAAATATTTTGTTCTTGTCAAAATTTGAATCATGCTGCTCAAAGATACGGCTGCATAACTTTTGGTTCTGAAGATGCATAGATATCATTTTACCATAATCAATGCCAAGATGCTGTCCTCTGTTTCCTTCTTGGAAAACAACATCACCATAGGCTTGCCTTTCTGCATGCTGGGGAAGTAGAATGTCTCCTTGACGTGAGGCACGTAGCATGTTTAAAAGAGGTGAAGGTCTAGTGAAAGGTGTCTATATGTTCTGCAAGTGTATGCTAACTTTTTGAGTCAAACTTTTTCCGTCTCTGCTAAATAGGTTGGCTTTTACCTCTGAAATTTCCACTGATGTGTCAAATGCCCTCCTAGTCTGTCATATCCATGTCCTTGTCTTACCTATTTTGATCACATTGTTTATTTTAATTATCCGAAACATGCATACAATAGGTAATTCAAACACCGCTTTATGCTCAAATAATTTGACTTGATGTATGCTTCATGAAACTTCAAGTCTTGCCCATTTGAAGAGTCGCTGTTGCATTGTTTAAAGGTGAATATTATATGGTACAAGAGTTGTCATATGTGGTTACATAATACATTAACATTTATTTGTCATATTCATCAAATAAATTTCCATTCTGCTTTTGCAAATTGCCTGATATGTCTCAAAAAGTGAAAACAACACCTATATTTTCATGTTTGGTTTGTGATCTAAAAGCTTTGGATTTCGTACTCAGAAGAATATTGTTGCCAAATAGCTGAAATCGGTTGCACAATATAAGCCTGTCCAGGTCTGAAGCAAATGAAGGAAAAAGTAATTTTGGCAGAAAGTTGCATGTTTATCATTTTTGGAAAAAGTACTGTGGCATGCAGTATTTGCCCCTGCTTTTTGCATAAATTTTGCTGTTTGATCTTGTTTTTCCTGTGAAATTAGCTTCTAGTTGGTAGCTGAATTGAATAATATGTTGTTCATTGCTTCACATTTGGTGCAGAATATTGAATGTTCAGATTGGGGAGACATCCAGACTTGCTTGGCTTGGGGTGCAAGCTGATCCACTGCTGCAGTCAGACAATCTGTTGAAAGCATACAACAGACCCTCAGAGGTTACTGACAATCCATCTTCAAGGTGGTTCATATCAAAGAATGCCATCATCTCTGGCCTCGGACTTCTTGGTATCAAGCAGGGCAGCGGCGAACAAAGGCCACGCCTTCAAAGCCACGCCGGAAAAGAGTTGTTAGAAAAAAGTAAGCACAAGTTCAGCATAGTCGTCATTCCCATCACTTCAGAGGCAATTTTGTATTGAGGTAAATTCAGGATGCGGATTACTGCCATGCAAGTGAACAGAGGATATACCTTTCAGCAACTTTGGCGTTGTTATCAAGAGATACAATCTTGGAGCTGCACGGTGTTTGCTTAGATAGTTGTTTGATGGAGGGTTTTAAACATCAAGATTTCTTTAATTTTGAGCATTTAGATATTCTAGTCGCTTGTATTTTCTCATTTGTTAGAGAAATAGATTGATATTTTATTGATACGGTCTTACTGGCAGAGGTAAGGGAAGCGTGACTTCTTTGGAGTCACTAGTTTTGGGACTCCCTATAACGTGCTGCCTTGATTTTGATTAGAACCCTTCACAGGTCATGTTAAGCTGGAGGCTACTTGGTTACCTGCAAGACACAAATTGGAGACTGGAATGATGTTATTCGTTGGCTTTCAATGGGAATAAAATTCTGTTCGTCATGTTATAAAATGTTATGCAATGTTGATTTCCAGTTAATGGTTTGGCCAAGAGGGTGATAGTGTAGGAGCTTCTTGCTGGGTATCAAATCATTTTCTTCTGGTAGGCGTGCCACTTCACATGTTGCAGATGTCTGAATGCTGGAGGTTGATGTAGATAATTTAGAATAGACTTTTAAAAAAAAGGAAAAGGAAAATTCTGGATGGGCTTGAAAATTAGTTGTGCTGCATATCTGACTTCTTCACAGGGAGAGCATTTCTGCCAATTTCTATGAGGCTTCAGCATCGCAAATGATCTGAATTTGTACACGGTCATCGATTTCAGTGGATTGCAATAACAACGATGATACGGCTTCCTTTGAAGTTTATTATGGGTCGATAGTGAGGAACAACAAAAAAGCAGTACTCAAGCAGTTCCAGTAAAAGCATCTTATCATGAGGAGGGTAAAGCATATAAAGCTATGACAATGTGACCAAGGATGTGATCCTTAGGATGGCCAGTAGGTGCAGGCTATGTGACTAGAGAGCTGCCAGCTAGTGGTTAGCAGTGATCAAATCTTACAAAACTTTCAAGCCAGTGTCCTCTATCCAATGTATCTTAATTAGGAGGTTGTTAACCTAGGATTAGGTTTTGGAGCTTGGCTTAAGACCTCTAGAACTTTCGATGGTAAATGATTTGATCAACAAAGGCTTCACCAATTTGAATAGGTTAAGACTAGTTACTAATATATTATGAAAATCGATTATTAGTATCATGCATTGAAGAAGATTAGCTAATGAACTACCTGAATTATTGGAATGACGTATATCTTTTTAATCCTCGATCCATATGACCCATGAATGCACCTGGTAACAAGCTAATGAGAGCAACCCATTGTATGTACCATGTGGCTACCATTGCCGGGGAGACAAAAGGGAATAAAATAGGGGCAACCAAACTGATTATAGTGGTTCATAAACTATGATTGATCCAAGTGTGAGATTTAAATATTTAAAGACAGTTCAATTCTTAAATTGCAGGACATCTAAAAGATTTTTAAATTTACGAAGAATAATGGGCTCATACACCATGCAAGTATTATCATTAGTGACAACCATTCAGTAATTGTCAGTCGAAGATTAGAATTGCTATTAAATCTGACTTTATCATGGATATGATATTATTCATGATGTTTCTAGTAGATTCTCCAGGTACAGATTCAATATGTATCTTCCTGTTGACTGCACATCAAGCCTTTTCTCACTGGGTTCATATTTCCCTTGCGTAGCTGGTACCGGTGGGTCACAGCAGAAACTGTGTAAGCTTGTCCTTCTATGGTGACACTCTCCCCACAATGTATGTTCTGCTTCATGAGAGCAAAACAATTAAACAATAAGAAGAGAGTCGAGAAATTATCAAGGAAAATAAAAAGAATGCATGATAGAATTCTTTAGGAGAACCAGAAAGCATTTATTGTTTCAAAATTAAACAATAGACAAAGAAAGTGGCAGATGGTTGTAATGATGCATAATTGGATGATGCTGCAAATACGTAGAGGCAGACGAGCTTCCTTTAAAATAGGGAATCAAGGGATGCACTTAACACAGGCAATAAGCATGATAAACTAGAGACAAGCATGATGCAGGCACAATATTATGGTAGCATAATGCCAATGGTTGCCACAGCACCCTAGTCAACGTTAAACAATCATAGGTGCGTTTATGAAGCCACTATTGATTGTTCGTTTGCAAAAAGAGAAGTGTGACTAAGAACTTTTCCAACATCTTAGGTGATGTTGCAATCAGCATCAAGCTGCTGTGATCTTGTAAATTACATATGGTGACATAAAAATAAATGTAGACAGTATACGAGAATTTACAATTTGATTTTGCTCGAAGGATTATACACTACAATTGACTAAAATGAGTCAAGTTCACTGCAGTTGTTTACAGCCAGTTTGAAGACATCAACTATTATTTTATTTATTACACTTGTGAGCTTGAAAATCTAGAGGAAAAATATCAGTTGTAATTATTTGGCATAATATTATTACGTTGATTTGAATATCATACATGAATTTTAAGTGAAATCTCCCACTCTTAGAGGATGTCCTCAGCGTTCTATTTTAAGTGAAATCTCCCACTCTTAGAGGATGTCCTCAGCGTCAAGGAACATGCACTAGGGTGTATGTGCTACTCGTTTCCTTCTTCACCTTTTCCACCCACCCTTGCGTATTCCAATCAAAAACTTTATTTCTTAAAAAGGTTTAATTTGAATCCTTCTTTTGTTGTCGTGGCCATTTTGACTTAGAATGAGCACTGTGAACTATCCACTTCACTAGGATCAGCAGCTTTCCATTTCTGGCATACATCTCTTTGCAATTACAAATTCAGAGGCATATTGTCCTGCAACTCTGGCAACCATATAGGAGGTGTATGCTGTAAATATACTAGACTGCTATACATGGCCAATTAATAAGTGATGCATGACAAAACTCCCAAGTTTTGGCTTTGGATTGTGCTACATTCACCAAATATTGTGCTAAAGGTCGTAGATGTTACTTCTAATTTATCTGCTATTGACTGTTCTACAACCAACCTGTATGGACTGTACAAGGCTTTCTAGTCAAGATTTCATTTGGGCTAACATTGCTATGACATTATATTTTTGACAAGGCCAGTTGATATTAGTGCATGATCCATGCTGGTGGGAACAAATAGGAGCTGGAGGATTAGGGATACCTTGTCTAGGAAAGATCTTGCATGCCTATAATTTAAGAGAGGCAAAAGAGCTTGAGGTGTTTCTCCAGGAATAGATGTGGCTGAAACTTCCTAGCTTTTTTGCCCTATTTTCATGTTAGCAGGTGCATGCATGTGTTTCAGGGATGGGGGGAGTTTATACACAACATCCAATTTCAGTAGCTGACTGCACTCAGTAGTCAGTGCTAAAGCAGATGTCATGGGTAGTTGCAACTAAGACACATGTTGTTATTACAAAGCACAAAATAATATATCATACTGGGTTACTGCCGATTCTAGCAGAATCTGCAAATATCGACCTGCACATCACATCATGTTATTTTCTTACCACCACATCCATTCGTGACCAACTTTACAGGAACTCTAGAGTTGTTTCCAAATGGTTCCATCTTTTATACTCACCAATACAGAACAGTATTTAAATGATCAAAGGGAAATCAAGAATTTATAAAGTTAGGAACAACTAAAAATTTCATAAAGTAACCTTGTGGACTGGATGGGTTAAGCATTCGATCAAAGAACTAACAGCCGGATTCAAACATAAATGTGCACATTAGAGTGAAAATAGAATTAGTTGGGGCCTGTTTGGCATTGCTTTATTTATTAACAAATAAAAATATATCTCAATTAGAGTGACAACACATGATATCACTGATAAGCATTTCACTTTCAAGCAAAAAGATATTTTATATCTCAATTTTGATGGGCCGACTCCTCTGTAATCATTAAGGATGAATTTGCAGAAGTAGCTCAGACTTGAGACAAGAGCAGGACCACTCTTTTAGCTCCAGAGTCTAGAATCGGAATGGCCATATCCCCCACGTGTTTGGTTCGTGATTGAAATCAAAATCAGAATGAAATTTGAGTCCTAGGTGAGAGAGAAAGATTGGGTTTCGGGGATTGGGACATTCTCATTCCCCATTGGAATCAGAATGGAAATGAGACCCTTCCCAACCAAACGGCTGGAATGGGAGTCATCCATTTTCCTTTCCGTTCTAATGTCTTAACTCCCCAAACCAAACATGCCCAAATTCCTTCCCAATTTCAATCAAATCCCAGGTACCACATTACCGCACCTCTAGAACAAGCACAATATTCAGTCATACGGTTATAAATTTCCAGGAAAAAAGATTATCATGCATACAATTAAAAGCATTTGTTGCATGGGTACAAAGACAAAACCAACCAATCTCTTAAATTGCAGCTGCTAAACAAGTTAAAAATGAATTTTTTGACGGAAAGCGAACAGGGATACCAGAGGGAAGCAGCGGACGCCGAGGCTCCTCGGCGGGGCGTAATCTCGACAACTTTGTATGGGTAGTGATTATCCCGATCCCTATCCTTCTCCTTCTTTCGGCACACAACCTTTTGAAGGAGTCCACCCTGCAGCTGCCAACACCGTTCTAAAAAAACTTAGAAAGTAGAACTCAAGATCCCAGGGAGGAAGAAGAGAAGAACTGAAAACCTCCAACACCTTGTGACGAGAAATGGTGGTGGAAGCCAATGCCATTTAGATTCAGCACCCCAGAGATTTGATATGCTTAGTGATATGGGACTAATTTTTAGTCTAAGGAGGATGATGGTACCAGAAATTGGTGCTTTCAACAGGAGAGGAAGGGAATGAAGCCAGTAGAGATATTTCGGTTTCGGTGGTTGATATTGGTGGACCGGGGAAAGGGTGTCGGATCATTGGATGCATGGATGTGTGGTTTTGGTGGCGCCACACAGGGAAATGTGTGGCGAAACGGTACCGCAGGCCAAGAGCATTGAGTGAGCTTGCATTTAGGGTGCGTTTGATTGGTCATTGTTTAAGTTTTTTTTTTTTTTTTTA
>KE504737.1:675580-695064 GCA_000441515.1 Elaeis oleifera
AATATTATAATATTCATATTATATTCATATAAATATTATGATAATATTAATATAATATTATATCACTATTTGGTATTTATTTAACTATCTATTGATATTTTATAAAATATTAGCCATGAATTTTAAAAAATATTTTGAAAAAAAAATACCACCACTTCTATCCCATAGAAAGTGTCAAAACTATCTCTCTCATAGATTTTCACTTTTCATGAAATGTGAAAAATGACTTCTTTTGGAAAGAGCTTTTTCACCCTCTCTCCTCTTAAAACTTCAATCAAATGAGAGGCTCCTTCTCACTTCTTAGGAATTGCCTCTTCCCCCCTCCACTTCCTGTTAACCAAATGAGTCTTTGATTTTTGGGTGACTCTAAGATACATAGAGCTTTTTCTGTTGTGGAAACTGATTTACTCTTTGATACCTACTCTTATAATCTTTTGTGCTTTATATCTTTATTGCTTTTATTTATTTTTTCTTTTTGCCCCTGGACTTTTGTAATTCTCTTCCTAGTAAAATTGGTGGGCTAGCACCTCCTTTCCATTTAAAAAGAAAAGAAATAAAGTTAGACATTTAATCACATTTAAAAAATTCAAAAGAGTCACAAAGAGAGTTAAGACCCAAATTTACTTGTAAGTTAGGCATACATTTTTTTTTCGAGGTGTTAAATGAAGTGAAAGATGACTATTATCCAAAGAGCTCAAGGGAGGATGTGAGAGATCAAACTTTTTCACTGTTGACTTCATGAAAGTATTTAAAACATTAAAAAAAGGGTTCTTCGTACTTAGATTCATGTTGGTCAAGTAGGTCACTTAGCATCATTCGCCTCCATAGGGGATTGACTTAGAGTCCATCTCTATTCGGAGAGCAGGAGTTCCATCTCCTAAAGCTCTAACGACTTTCTCTCAAGCACATAATGAATCCAGATTCACATCAATATTCTACAATGAAATCTTGAATCTTGCACAATAAAATCTTGAGTCTTGCACTTTAACTATTATAATATACAACAAAATACTTTTTGCTTCAGCTCTAGTAGTAACAATGAATTTAGGGCATGTTTAGTTGAGGAAAGTTAGACTCTTGAATGAAAATGGGAATAAGTGACTTTTATTTCAGTCGTTTGGTTGAAAAGAGTTTCATTCTTATTCTGACTCTAGCAGAGAATGAGAATATATGCCCCAATCCCTCAAAATTCTATCCTTATTCTTTCCTAGTATTTAAATTTTATTTTGATTCCAATTTTGATTCTGATCACAAACCAAACATGTTAAAGGATATAGTCGTTCTAATTTCTATTTCAATCCATTCTAATTCCGATTCTAATTTTGATTCAAGTCACAAACTAAACAGATCCTTAGCTTAAATAAAGGTATGCACTTTCGCAGCTTGGTTTACCATAAAACAGCTCCCCTACAAAAATAACTAAGTAATCCAGAGTAGACTTTCTTGATCAATATCTCCCACTATATCTCCATCTGTGGAGCCATGATTGTCATCAAATAACACAAAGACCTCTTGGAAGTGCCTCTTGAGGTATCCTAGAAACCATATTACTGCTGCCTAAATGCTCTTTTCCTTGAATTGGATAGAGCCTGACTACCCAAGCTAGCTGCATGTTCTATATTCAATCTTGTTGACATGATGGCATATCTCAATCTTCAAATGGCCAAAGCATATTAGATATGCTTCATTTCATTTATTTGAAGGGAAATATAAAGTAAACTAGTCGAAGACCTGCGTATTGCGTAAGACCAGATGTACGCAAATCATTTAATATTTTGAATTAAATGTAATTCAAAAAATTATTTAATTTAAAACAAAAAGGAATAGGAATTTGCATAAAAAAGAATAATAACAGAAACATAGAGACATGTCTAATTCAAAACACAATTTAACTAAATCAGCAACTTATTAGAGTAATATAGTAACATAAAAAGAATCAATATTTTTTAGCAATCAAAAACAAAGGAAAACTCATGAAAGACATGCCAGAGCGCAAAAGATAAGCTACCGGTAGTCCACACTTTAGACCTAGAATTATTAGATAACATATATATCTCACATCTACAGCAGGCAAGTTGCACACACCACCTACAGTTGTGACCTGCTTCTTAGGTCAATATATGCCCTCTCAATTGATAAAGCAGCCATATGTCTTTCTTCTATTGATAGAGAGAGGGATTTTTCAATGGCATCCCAAGGCCAAACCTTTATCATCCCACATTTAGATCCTAAGCATATATCACTTGGAGATCACAAATTGGAAAACAGCATGATATGTGCCAGCAGGGCTTGCACTGTAAGATAAGAATATTAAGCTGAAAGTTTTGAATAAGGCCAATGAAGAAGATTTTTTTCCCCTATTTTTAGTAAAATAGAATTGAAACAACAAAAGCAGCAGGAATAGGGGAAAATCATCCACCAAATATAAAACCTATTAAAGCACTCAATCCTATGGTATCTAACAATGATTACTTGGGAAGTAGATAAATTCATCAACATACACAAAGAATGCATAGGGGATAGGGCAACTAACCAAAGCCAATTAGGGTAAGCATCTTATTACCCATAAGGGTCAGAAAGCTATGGACACTTGTATGCCAAAATTGATCATTCAGCGTTCAATAAAACTAATAATTTGGGAGAAACTTTTCAAGCCCATGAAAGAAAAGTGACCAACATTATTACTTAAATGACTTGTCATTTTCTTTCAGATGAAACAACCAACCAAAATGTAATCCAGGCATCATATACTCTGAAAGGCTAAGACGGCCGGGTGTTTCGATTTGACCGAAGCTCCTTGATCTGGTGGTAGAGATGCTACTGGAGCTCCTTATAGATGATGGAGCAGTCGTCGGCGATGACGACGGATGCACTTTTTCCCCCTCTTCCTTAGGCCATGCGGTTTCACTCCACGCAGGTGAGGGCGGCGGCAACGACAGAGATGGCGAGAGTGGGTTGGGTTTTGTATCGAGGAGGGAGAGAGATGGTGCGATAGAAAGAATCGCGACGTTTCGTAGGGGATTTCTTAAATCGATGGTCCAATGCTCTTCTGTCCACATGACACAATCAAATTTATTTGAGAAGCTGAATTGGCAACACCATAATATCCCTTCAGAGTATGGTTATATATATATGATTGGCCCCTACATTCTTTCAAATCTTTCAGGTATTGGTTTCAAAAATGGAGCACCCCCTCGAGCTTGGCATCTTCACATCACTTTGGTTGCATGGTCTTAATGACAAAGAGAGTAATAGAAGAATTTTTTGTCGATGTCAAAGAATACAACTCCATCTTATCAGCAAAGCTTTAGCTCTCTTCTCCTCGTGCAACACCATCGGTAAAACCTATCCCGTTTCCTACCCAGAGCTCTCTTTCTTGTTTCCTTGGCTCAGTTCCTTCCTCCAAAACAAAAAAAACAAAACAAAAAAAAGAAAGAAAGAAAAAAGAAAAGAACTTTTGAAAATGTCGATTTTATCCTCCCTTAGGCCCCTCTTATTCCGGTAAAAAATAGGCTAGTTTATGGAATAAAGCAGGATAAGTAGGTCCTGGAATCCTTAGCCGTGACAAATTGGCTGGGGCCAAATCCCACCCGCCTTATCCAACCTTGCGTTGGGCCATGTCAAAAATCTGGATTATTTGTAGGTCACTGCGGAGACCATCACTGGGAGTCTGGGAATGCTGAATTCCCTATTCCGCAATCTTTAAAGCTAACAGACCCAACCAAACTTCTAATCCTTTCTCAGTTCTCAAACCAAGGTAAGATTCCACCTCCTCTGCCTTACGATATAGGTTGAGAACTAGACTCTCTAATCTCCTTTCTCTTGTAAGTTTTCTCAGGAGGCTGCTCTTGAGTGCTAATTTTCTGAGTGGAATCCCTTTGTCTGGAATTTTACTTCTGTGCCTAAAAAATCCCTCCAAAATGCAATCTTTAGGCAGTTTTACTCAAAAGGAGCCTCCTTGGGGACTCCCTATCGGGATTCCGATACTTTTCCCTACTATACTTTTAGGAGGAGGATGAAGAGGAGAGGGGTTTGTGGTGGTCTGTGTAGTGGCAGTGATTTCTTCCTCCTGTCCTTTCTTTCGATCAGTAGGTGCGGTTTAACTAGTTCTGGTCTACATCCGAGAACTGGGTTCGCTACTAACAATCCCAAGCTAAGCTTTTGTGAATCAAAGATGAGTCCTTGCGGAAGTTCTTTGCTCTGGCTTCGGCATTAGAGCAAGAACCTGATGGGTGTGAGCATGTCAAAGAAGCAACAGAATCTGAGAAGCCTGAGGGTGAGGAGGTTAGCTTTGACTCTTTGGGAGGTATTGGAAATAATGAGATATTTGATGCCAAAGATGGGAAGGAAGAAATGGTTGCGGACTTTGAAGAGACTGTTCATAGGAATGGTTCTGAGTCAGTTGAAAAGAATGGATTGATGTCCGAGCATTAGCTGCAAGTCTGCATGATGCTAAAACTGCAGATGATGTGGAGTTGTTGTTGAAGAATTTGGAAATTTTGCCTCTCCCTGTTTATTCATCTATGATCAGGGGGATGGGATCGGATAAGAAATTGCATTCCGCATTTGCTCTTGTTGAATGGCTGAAGAGAAAGAGGGAGGATACTGGTGGATCGGTTCGCCCGAACCTCTTCATTTATAATAGCCTCTTGAGTGCAGTAAAGCAGGCTGAACAGTTTGATAAAGTTGATGAGGTCATGGAAGATATGAAATCACAAGGCATTGTTCCAAATATCGTGACTTACAACACTTTGATGTCAGTTTATCTTGAACAAGGGCGGCCTAACGAGGCCCTCAAGGTTTTAGAGGATATTGAGAATAATGGTCTATCTCCATCTCCTGTCACCTACTCGACTGTCTTATTGGCCTATAAGAAATGGATGATTCATATGGTGCACTTGGATACTTTGTCAAATTGAGAGAGGAATATGAGAAGGAGAGATTGGGAAAGATAAGGATGTAGACTGGGACACCGAGTTTTTTAAGCTCGAAAAGTTCTTGATTCGCATCTGTTATCTCGTGATGCGCCAATGGCTTGTGAAGGAAGAGAACCCAACTGCCAATGTCTTGAAGCTTCTAAGTGATATGGATAGGGCAAACGTAAACCAACTCCAGTAGAATGTGAGCGGCTTGTATGGGTTTGTACTCGTGAAAGCCATTATACCATGGCTAAAGAATTGTACAGAAGAATAAGGGAGATGGACAGTGAAATTAGTTTATCAGTATGTAATCACCTCATATGGCTGATGGGTAAGGCTAAAAAATGGTGGGCGGCTCTTGAAATTTACGAAGATTGTTGGATAAAGGGCCTAAGCCAAATAATCTGTCATATGAGCTGATTATTTCTCATTTCAACATCTTGCTCACTGCTGCTAGGAGAAGAGGGATCTGGAGATGGGGTGTTAGGCTGCTTAACAAGATGCAGGACAAGGGCTTAAGACCAGGAAGTAGAGAATGGAATGCAGTGCTTGTTGCTTGCTCTAAAGCGTCGGAGACTTCTGCTGCCGTGCAGATATTTAGGAGGATGGTGGAGCAGGGGGAGAAACCAACTATACTCTCTTATGGAGCACTGCTTAGTGCACTTGAGAAAGGGAAGCTTTATGATGAGGCATTGCGGGTGTGGGACCATATGCATAAAGTGGGTGTTAAGCCAAATTTGCATGCATACACAATTTTGGTTTCAGTTTTCATTGGCAAGGGAAGTCCTGAGATGGTGGATTCCGTTCTTCGTGAAATGGTATCATCAGGTATTGAACCGAATGTTGTCACCTACAATGCAATAATCACGGGATGTGCTAAGACTAAGATGGGTAGTGCTGCTTTTGAGTGGTTTCACCGCATGAAAGTTCAAAAATAATGCCAAATGAGATTACTTATGAAATGCTAATTGAAGCTCTTGCACAAGACGGTAAACCAAGACTTGCATATGAGATGTACTTGAGGGCTTGTAATGAGGGGCTACATCTTTCTTCAAAATCTTATGATGCTGTTATGGAGTCATGTCAAGCCCTGGGTACAAGCATAGATCATAATGCTTTAGGTCCTAGACCTGCTGAGAAGAGGAAAAGCATGAAGGTAAGGAAGAATTTGTCTGATTTCTGTCATTTTGCAGATCTACCTAGGAGAAGCAAACCTTTTGATAAGACAGAAACATACACTGCACAGATGCAAGAAAGTCAATATGTAGATGGCATTATTGATGAAGTCCATTCATGAGACTATCTGCCAGCTATCCTTTGTACTTTGGCTGCCCTAGTTTCATGCATTAATCTCTTCGAGCAGAATTCATCTTCAAGGTCCTTTATTATGCTTTCTTGGTGAAATATTAAATCGTAGCAAATATCACTGCATTGCCACATGTCCATTAGAATTTCATTGGCACAAATCAATAAGTTTGAGATTAACATTCCCTTATGCACTATGATATGCTGTCAGTGAGTTTAAATTGAACCACTCAGTCTCTAACTTTTGACCAGGCTCTGTTGTTTGCTTTGGGCATAATTAGCTTGTTTTACTCAAATTTTCTGACTGGTGTATAATAAGTCCACCTTGTTTATAAAATCATTTTCTGATTTATAACTCTCATTGTCCTTGTGCAGTTGGTGTGTATATCACATAAATTGGATTGCAAACAATGTTTGACCACCTATTTAAATATTATTCCTACCTCTGGATGCTGGAATACATGATTTTGATTAAAAACAACAAAACAGTAGATATGCTACGTGCTTTGTGATGAGTTTTTGTTGTGAAGCATGTGATTTGGTCATGAGCATCATAATATATGTAATTCAACATTATCTACATCTTTTAACTATTATTTCAAACAAAAATTTCCAACTAAGTATTATATTTACCTAATTGAAATTAGGACTTGTATAATGTGTCCACTATTTTCTCCAATAGTTATTAAATTGAGGTATTGTTGGCTTTTAGGATTAGTTCAACATGTTCCAGCTCGAAAGACTTTCTCATTTTTGAAAATAAGTGATATATTGCTGATTGTTCATCTTATATCTTCCATTACTAATTATTTTAGGCACGTTTGATTTGGATATGAAGTTGGTTTTAGGATCTGAAGCAGCCTGTCGAGTGGTCTCCTCTTCTCCATGAGGGGTGTCCTCTTCCTTTGTGTAATTATGTCTATAATGCACATGCCAACAAGTTACCATCTCATCGAGCTCAGTACTGTGTGCATGGTTTTAAAAACTGCCAAAATGAGACAGTACAACCAGTACCATGCCATTCTGGCATGAAATCAGCATCCATACAGGTATCAGGATGCTGAAACAGCTATATCCTTATGGAACAGTCATATCGGTCTATATCAGTCCATACCAATGCATATCAGCAGTATGGTACCGACCGTACTGATTGGTATTGATGGTTTTTCAATTTTTTGGAAACATGTTGGTTTCAGTACATACAGTCAATATCAATAGGATGCTGATACTGTAGTGTTTTGATGGAAAAATGACACAGGGTTCGGTACCACTATTTAAATCCTTGCTTGTAATATTCTAGCTCCAAGGTATTCACATTGCTTTCTTTCAAGCAAGAAAGCTGAACACGCTATTTCAGAGAGAGAGAGCGCGCGCGCTTAAAGCAAATGCCAGAGATGCACAAGGATAAGGATGAATATTTATAGGCCTAGAAACTCCATCTAATACAATTAGTCTTTCTGTAACAAAATACAATTAATCTTCAAGTACAATAGTAAAGGTATGAATTACATTTGGTGGTGAAGATGTAGCATATGCATCACATGGATGCTTAAAGACATAAAAGTGGATCCTGTTACTCCAACAGCCATATTCTATGTATTACTGTTATCTTTTACAAATATCATAGTTCAATTTATATAGATACTATCTTTTGTATTCATATAATGTGTATAATATTTACAAGGCTGTGACCACAGCTTTTATCTTGTATATGCATTGGTCTATTGGCATGATTGATTAAGGATATTTCGCATCTTTTTTTTGCTAAGATTCACTGTTATCCTTACCACATGCATTAATTTTTTACGATAAACTAGTCAATGATATCTTGACTAGTGCATGTAAGACTTTATGGCCCTTGGATTCTTGCAACACTGCCTTGATCATGTGTCAGCATTAATGTAACATCTCAAAACATCTCTCTCTGCTGCACTCAGAGTGCTGTAATGCAAGAAGTTTTACCATATAAAATGTCAACCAAGAGCTCAAGCACCTGGGTCATGTGCATCTTGAATGTTGAGAAAACTATTGAAAAATCAGTGGCTTGGGCATGTTACAGTTTCTGAAAGAATGGAGGGAGAAAAGTAGAACAGAGGGTAAATAAAGTAGTTTCCAGTTAGATCAGATTTGGTGCTATGGTATCACATAAAATTATAAAAGTTATCCAGAAGATGAAGAATAAAGAAAAGAAAGAATCAGAAAAAGGAAGAACTGATTATTGGATAATAGGAGGGTATATTGTGTATTTTGTGGGAATATGTCAGCCCTTGGAGTCATTAGAACATTCATAGAGAGCAAGCTTTGCTTTAAATTCACCATTTTGTTCCACTAATTGCAAGATAACAAGTGCAAGGGATGAATTATAGTTTCAGAAATAGGATTCTATTGGGACATTCATTATTCCTAATCACTACCTGATTCCGTGGTGCACCGAGCATGGTGCGCAAGCTGCAACTCTTGACAGATTACCTTGCTTTTGAATCAATAATGTGTATAGCGTTCATCTTCTTTTATCCTAAAAAAATGGATTGTTAGAAATGCATGCTCACAATTCAATGGACTTGAATCGAGAATATAAACCAAGGGCAATTAAACATGGCTCCTTCAGGATGCTTTGATGAGGATATGGATTTTGGTTAACATCTAAACAACCATCGACACCTCATCATTTGTGCATGGAAGCTTAACTTGAAACTGTGAATTAAAAGTATTGATGGTTTAGTTCATATTATGGGAAGTCTCAATAAAGGTATAGCTGACACAAATTTTGACCCCCCACAGTATCAGTCACCAAATAGACATGAACTAACACTATACAAGCAAATTTAGCTTGCATTATACTTGTGGTTTGATCATGCAATTGAGTCAATTCAACTCTATTCATCAAGTTTTGATTCCGCATGTGATAGCAAACTAATTATTGGACTCAAACAAGTTGGCATACTACCATAGAATTCTTGGAAATGTGGTCACCAATGTTTTTTATTTGGGGGGGGGTGGTAGAAGCAGATGATTACACGATTTTAGTATGAGTACTACCCACAAAGCAGAGAACAAAGTTAGTCTAGTCTCCGGTGTGCTCGGCAACATAAGATGTAATCCAATCTGTCGCGCTATTCGGCTCTCGAAAGATATGCCGAATAGATACCACAATAAAATTATGAAGGAAAGTCAAGATGTCACAGAGAAGTGGATGAACTTCTAGCTGCTTCATATCATCCCGGATCCAACCAAATGTGGTCACCCAATACTTGTTCATGTCTTCCAAGTGTTCTAAGTTGACCTACTTCTTTTGTGGACTTGACAAGTCAATCAATAATCTCATACATTCAAACTCATAGGTAAAGTCATCTGGATGTATGATCCATGTCTAAATAATCCAGGTTTATCAACTCAAGAGGACTTTAATTAGTAGCGGCTGCTGAGACGTTGCAGCGAAGTTGTTTCTGGGTTAAACTATGAGAGGCAAGTTGGTCCTTGAGTGCGGGTTTTTGGTCCATGAAAAACATACATTTTTATGCCAAATATGGCTAATTGCATATTAGCCATTGGTTTGGGTTTTAGCCATTGTTTTCATCTCAGCTCATATAACAGTTCATATTTATACAAGGCATTAATGGTATAATCACGGTTTACCGTACCACCTTATCGATATATTATTTGTATCATATCGAATCACATATCGATACTGTAATAGAATGGTATCAGTACAGAATCCAATATCGAGACGGCGAATCATGGATATGGTCAAGCTAATATCACTGCTGTTATTACTTGGGCTCATGGAAACTGATATATTTTAGATATCAGTTGATATTATATCAATATATTGGTCATTATTTTACATTTTAATGTATACTTATTCAATATTTAAATAATGATTCCAATTTAACATTATTCTCATGTTTATTATGTTAGCTGGGTGATATCTTGTTGTTCAAAGTATCTTGTTTCTTGGGTATTTCTGAAGCTTCCATTTCAGCTAAAGGAAATCTAGTTATCAGTTTATCCTAGTCAGCCTTCCACCTAGATGGCCAAGATCTTCAGTTTGAGAACCTTGGTTTTAACTTGAATTTTGTAGATTTGTACATCATAAATATAGAAGTGGTTGGGCTGACATCACTTAATCTTTGAGAAATTCTTTGTGCACCACGGGCGGTATAGAAAATCTGACGTAGAGCACACCGTCTTGTCCGATTGATCTATGTAGTCACTATTTTTCAATGCACATTTAATGCCTGCAGATCAGTTTTTTATTAAAATTTATATAATAAAATGTCCCTATCCTTGAAAATAATTATGACATCCTGTGGCGTATTATAGTTCAGAATGTCATAATATGGCCCAAGATATCATAATATGAAAGAGGCATTTTTGTCCAACCATCTTCTAATGTGCATATAATACTTGCAACTTTATTTTTTATTTGAAAATTTTGAACGACAAAATGCTCCTATTCTTGAAAACATTATGACATCCCGTGGATATTATGACATCCTGCGTTATATTATGACATCCTGTAGATAAAATTATGACTTTCTGGACACATGTTATAATATGGATATAGGATGTCATAATTTATCAAAAATAAAGATATTTTATCAGACAAAATTTTAAACGAAAAATCGATCTGCAGACATTAAATGTAGGTTAGAAAGCGGTGACTACGTAGACCAATCAGACAAGATGATGTGCTCCACATCAGATTTTCTACACCATCCATGGTGCACAAAGAACTTGCCCTTAATCTTTTATCATCTCCGTTTGGATCATCATATCAGATTTGTTAAAATATTGGTCTCTCACTTTCTCTCTCTGCCCAATCATGTTTCATTGACGTCGTAGTCATAGACCAGATTTTTAAGCATATTTTGATCGATCCCTTGATTTCAAACAAAAATTGGATAAAAGTTTTTAAAAGACTATCTATATATAATGCAAAGTTTAGTGACCGGAGCATTAGCTTAGCTCGCTTCCAAGTAACAGGTAGAAGGTCCTAGTCTTAAAATAGTTCTCTCTCAATATTTCAATCCTGCTATGGATATTTCCAAAAACTCCCCAAGGTACAATCAATGTAGGACAAAATGAGAGGCCAAGTCCATTCAACAACTTATAACCTCTTTCAAAAAAACTAATCAAAAGATATTTATTGATTATATATAAGCATTCAAGATCTTTCTAGTATACAATCAGTATCAAACTAAATATAGACTAAATATATATCTGTACAGACTCTCACAAAAAATTTTAGGTTTGTGATTGGGACCAGTCTAATCTCTCTATCCTCGATCACATGCATCAGATATGGTCATGATTAGTTAGATGTAATTGGGTTAGGATTCACTATGGGTTTTGACATGTTCGTTCTCCTTTCTCAGTTCATTTTCAAAATAATATACTTTTCTTGCCAATGAAATAGTACCACCTGATTACTTGATGAACCAAGACAAAATAGTTCCCCTGGTTCAACTAGGACCAACTTGATTATTTCATTTTTCTATTTAACAACAATTTTAGATTTTTTCTTTTCTTTTTTCAACTGAAACGGAAGCTACTAGAATGGATGACATTGCTTTCCACTCTGCTTTTCCTTCAAAGAGCTTTACATTAATGTTGAGGTTCTTTCTCAGCAAGTTCTTTGTCGGTTACAACAGTTGCTTTTTCCAGCAAATTTGATCAAGAGATTTCCATAGTTAATGGTTAAGACAACAACCCTTTCTCAAATCACAGGTCTAGTTTAGCTAAATAAGAGATCAACCTCAGTTTCTAACAGCCCTCAAAAATCCTTGCAACACGAAGCTTCTTATTGACTCCATCTCATCACATATATGTAAAGATCTTCAAACAAGAAAACTGCTAGGTTTCCAAAGAACTTTCCTGAACAGGGTGTAAACCCAGTTTTGGTATGAAATGAAGGGGTTCAGGGTGTTGGTTTGGGCTAGAATACCAACATTTACCCACTGGTTCCGAAAACCATGGCCTACAGCCTCTCCAGCGATGTATTAGGAGAGGAGGAATTTTCCAACAGATGGCCTTCTATACTACTGAGTTCTCATTCACCAACAAATATTTCCAAAAAATTGAATCACTATCAATTTAAACCTCAACCAATACCAGATGCTTTAATCCTCATAATTTGCTGACCATCAAAATCAATACAAAAGCGGGCAAGGGGAAAAAACCCCAGAAAAAAGGTGTCTGCTTCTCTGCACAGCCAGTGTTTTAGCAGAACCAGGTGCCCTAGGTGGTGGACCACAGTAGTTTCACTCACAAAACTGCAAGCATTTTCAACGTTCAGCACAGTCAGGTTGAGTTTCAGGGACTATGCCGATGGGCTGGCTTTCAGAGTCCTCAGCTTGCGACTGAGATGCCAAAAACCTTGCCTTTTGTAGCTGCTTGAACTTCTCAGGATCGTGCCTAAGGGCATATTCTTTTGGATGCATTTGATCTGGTCAAATAAAAGGTAGCAAGGTAAACAACAAAAATAATTACTAGTTTGCAAACAAATGGTTGAATATGAGAAATTCCTCTAGCACAGTTTCCAAGTAGAAAATTAGGAAGCATATCCATGGTTACCTTCAGATGTGTGAAATCAAATTACAGAATATGCATGCATTCAAGCTAGCAAATAACAGCCACCTATTCTTCACCTCTGCAAACTCTAGATGAGACTCGTAATGTTTATAACTAGCCAAATACAAGAACCACATTTTATTCAGTTTTACACCCTTGGTTGCAATAAATGATCTTTTCCCAGGTGGTGTACTAAAAGTTCCCGCTTCGCACTGTAATTTTAAATAGTAGCAGGCAGTACTAAAATTTTAAAAGACAATACCATGCTAAAGTTTCCAGTGCACATGAAAAATTTTGATTTCTACCACATACTCCTCTCTCTCTTTCTCTCGCTCTCTCTCTCTCTCTCTCTCTCTCACACACACACAAGAGAGAGAGAGCATAATGCAAACAAGTTTACTATATCAACTAGATAAGCAAGAAATTCGAATGAGAAGCTTTTATAATTAAGATGGCTCAGCCAACCTTTAGTTTCCTATCTTAAGGTTGCTAGCTGTCTTAAAAGTAAGCTTTTTCTTGCATACGTATGGTTCTGGCATAAGCAGTGTTATAAGGCCATCTTTCTGCAAGTGCTGCAGTGCAGATAGATGTAATAGTTCTGATTTAACGATGTCGTGAATCCACATGTCTAAACCAATATCATTCGGTTCACAGAATGAAAATTGGTGCACATAGACAAAACCTATAACTGATAGAAACTCAAATTATCATTAGATGATGCATCATGCACACTAGGCATCTCACACAAACCTCATCAATGTCCCTTCTGAATGGCAGGTCTGATGATTGCACATTAAAATTGCCAGTGTGAACTAGTGTCTGAATCTCTTGCATACTTTTCATCGATAAATAATAGTCTTCCTAATCCTTCTCATGTTTGACCAATCTCTTGCATCTCTTTGCACTCCACTCAGTTTGGTACTACCAAGTACCAACTTAGCACTTCCAATCTTTCCTGATACTTGCATCCTATCAGTCCCAAACCTGTCAACTGATTTCCTTGAAACATGATGTAGCACCTTATCCAACTACTAGTCTCTATTAGTTATTTTCTCTTCGATCCACCTAGATACAGAATCTCTCTAATCAGAAACATAATCCTCAAAAGTATTTGGACACTCTTGTGCCTATATCATTTTCCCTCAAAGTAATGTTATTGTCAATTAAGGATAATCATTTTTAAACTTTTACCAACAATCTGTTCTAAGTATTGTACAAATGCAAAAGTTTTGAGCATTTCTCTATCTCGATGCTATTAAATGAAATGGTCCAGAAAATCTACCATAGGTTTTACCACAAAAAAAAAAAAAGCCTTAATTACGAAAGTCTTCACAAAGGTTACGAAGACTGGATTTAATCTTACAATACAACTACCTAGAGGCTTGATCTATCAACCACAATAAAGGTTCGTCCTTTCTATCACTCAAAAGTCAAAACAAGTATGTAATGGGTATGAATGACCTGGGGCATGCAGACATGGGTTCCATTTGGGTTGTAAATTGTGGCTGAAATTAGCTCGAGCCAGCAAAATTTGTGGTGATTTTTGATCTAGGGAGCAGAGCAAAATTGACTTAGTATGAACAAAATAAGTATTCTTGAGGAACACCTCGATAGACTGAATCTCGTTTCAGGATACATTGCACGAAGCAACAAACATACGAGAGATGAAGTTGCAGGTTGTTGGTATGAATAAAACAAGTATTCTTGATGAACACCTTGATAGACTGAAATTTCAGGATACATTGCATGAAGCAGCAAATATGTGAGAGAAGAAGGTACAGGTTGTGCATTGAGGCAGCTGCGCTCAAGGTAATTTGCATTTTTTATTGTTTGAGCCTTAGATACTCTCTCTGCTCTAGTTGTTTCTTAAAAATACTAGACACCTTCAGAAATCAGCCCTTGCTGTCCGCCATCAATAAATGTGATACATGCATATTGTTGGAGGATAGGACAACGGACATTTGGATGACAGAATCATTTTCATCAAAATATCAATATATTATTTTTGGTGCACTTGTCTCTGAAAGTGTTTTCTACTCAGGTGTGTCCAGCTTGAAAATTTGAAGTCAGCATGTAGTGGGCATCTCTTAGATGTATCTTAAGCATGGGAGGGAGCAGAGGCAATAAGTGAATGTATACAAACAACAAAAGGGTGCATGTGCACATGCATGGGTGCTGGGAGGGTGCTGGACGTAGGTAGGGCCAAAAGAAAGGTAAGAGAAGGAGAGAGCGGAAAAATGGGAGGTGGTTTTCCACATCAAATATATCATCACCCATGCATAACCAGAATACTCCAGTATTGAATGTAACAAAATGTAATAATACCATCAATATTGTAGAACTTGAAATATTTGTGTCTTTCCATTATTCTAAACCGAGCATAAGTGACTGTGTCATTGAGGAACGGGGTCAATACCATGGTGTACCGTACTGACACACAATATTTGGGACCATGCCAGTACCTCTAAGCTTCACCCAAAAAAGAAAGGAAGAGGGGAAGAGAGAGAGAGGAAGAAGGAGCAAGCATACCCTCTAACCCCCAATCCACGATTTCCAGCTCTCAATCTGCAACATCCAGCCTTCGATCCACGATCTTTGGTCCCCAATTTGAGACCTCTGGCCTTCGATTGATGAGATTTCCAACATCCGGCCTCTAACAAGCTCCATTTTGAAGTGGAAGACATCAAAGGCAATCAGTGGGGTTGTGACGGTTGTCAATAGGGGCCATGGGTAGGGCAATAGGTGGAGCTATCACAGCAGCAGCAGGGTGGCTAGAGAGAAGCGGCAGCATGCCAAGAGAGAGAAGAGAAAAAGAGAGATGGTGGTCATCATCAGTGACAACAATAGTGATAATGGTGGCAATGGAACCCTAATCCTAGAGAAGGCAATCATGAGGAGAGGAGTTGCGAGAGAGGAGAGGAGTCATAAGAGAGGGAGGGTTATAACTTATTAAAAAACCAGTTTGATTCAGCTCCGGAACCAAATGAAACAGCCTGAAACTGGGTGGGGCCAATGGTTCAAACTAGTTCAGGGTGATTTTGACTTCAGATCGAATAGGGAGACTAGACCATCCAGGTTCCTAGCTCGTTTGGTCTATCAACCAAATTATTGGTCTTTATTCTTAATGTGGATCACTTAGAACTAATGTGGTTATATTCCAGGGAGACATTCAAGTTGAAGGCTTGTCATATCAATGTTGATGATTATTTTAGACGGGATAGCATGAAACCTGTTTGGCAACCAAAATCATTCAACAACCGAATGGATCAAAGCATAAAAACTAGCATTCTAAAGTGGGCAAAATAGCTCATGACAAAATGCTAGGGAAAGTCCTAAAATTATAGCGACAGTGAAACAACTTAAATAAGTATTAACTTCCAATATTTTCTGTTCTAGTATACTACAAATTTAAGGTCAATTTATCTTAATTGATTGTTTTGCATGGTTTCTCTTGGTACCCCTTTTGCTAAATTGCTCCTATGCGTGTCCAAATCTAACATTAATTTCTGTGTCTATGCAGCATTTTATAAGCACCTAACAGTCTTCATAAAAAAGTGAGATTCGCTTAAAGTCACTTCCAGGTCTAGGAAAAAGACAGGACTTTTCTAAAAGGATTCGAATGAGGAACTTTTTGATGGCAAGCGAAGGCTTTTTAAGGAGGCTTGTATATTTGGTAAATTGGATCATCTTCTATAAAATCAACAGGAACATTTCATGGAACAAAACAGCAGGGAATGATATGAAAAAATATACATGCTTGATGCCATATAACTTTTGTGTGCTTCAGCTGAATACTAATGGTTCTCAAGTAATGTCGGACCTTCCCAATTAATAGGGTACAAATACTTTCCAAAATAGGAAAGACTTGCTGATGAATATAGGAGAAATACATTGCATATCAACATATTGAAACAATGTCTATCTGAAAGATCAGGAATCAAGATTAAATACCTAGGACGATAAATGATACCCTTAATGAAATAAAATGGGAGGTACAAATATTTTCCAGAATAGGAAGGACTTGCTGATGTATATAGGAGAAACACATTGCATATCAATGTACTGAAACAATACCAAGGGTAAATTCCACACTCAAGATTTAATTCAAATATTGGATAAGAAATCTTCTAAACTGATTACTTCCAGTTCTACAACCTTGAAATCATTATTTGAAGAAAAAATTGACAAGATATAGATGATGGATAAAGTTAAGATTTTCTAATGATCACCACAAAAAGATAAAGGTGAGGTAAATATCTTTTAACTGGTCACTAATCTTTATCGGTCAGTCAAGAAGAGGGTGCACGAACCTTAAAGAGGGGTATAGCCAAGATAGATTGTGGAGGTGAAGTAATATGGTTCATAAAGATATCCAATTAGACAAGGAAGCTTAAGAGACTCACTAATGAAATATAAGATACGGAAGAGCAAAAGCTTGATCTGACCAACTGTGGCATATGGGGCTTGGAATTGTATCAAAGAGTCAAAAGAGCCAAATAGAACATCTAGGTAAATTGAATGAAGGTTGTGAGTACATTATCATGTTTCTATGATAAAGTTACCCTTTCAAAGCCAGACCCCTAATTATTATGCAAAGCATGTTGACAATTAATTACTAATTACGTTTGACATATCTAAGTTAAACGAATACCTTTCTTGGGATGACTTTTCACCTATTCAATTTCCACATTTCTGTCTAATATTCATATGTTTGAAATATCTTCTTCTAATTAATCCATGTTATCAGTATATTGCAACAACATTGCAAATAAAGTGAGATGAATAAAATGAGGCTATTATTTCCACTAAAGGTCATTATTATTACAATCAAGGTATGATAAACTCAAGCTTAGTGAAGCTATCATCAAATAAACAAGAGTGATAAAATTAAGTATAGATTAGCCTGATGATAAAGGCCAAGACATTCCACATATACCCAACTTCTGTGATCTATAAATCCCAATGCATAAGATACCTTAAAAGTGACAGAAAGGAGAGGCAGTTACAGACTAAAATCTTGAATTATCCTCATTATGACTTCCTTGTGTGTTAATTTTCTCCCTTCATAATGACCACCACATAGCAGATGGAAAGCTTTCCAATGCAAAACTGAAAAGATAAGGAGATCCATTTATTGTAACTAAACTACAAAAGCTCTGAGATAAACTGACTTTTGTGATGATTGACATCTGATTACAACTAACTTTAAACAATCCATATTTTCAGATAGAGGTCTTCACTAAGAGACACTCTGATCATTCCATTATCATTAACAACAAGGAGCTAGATCTGCCTGCATGTCCTCCAACTTGCAAAGCTTTTTAAATTTCTAAAGATCAAGAATAAATAAATAAATTGACCATTCAAGTGATTAAGGTAGCATGTCTATTTTCTAGCATAAAACAAGTCAGTAAAGCTTGGAGCCATGAATATTATTCAAACTAGAATAGAAGAAACATTTTATTATCAAATCTTAGAACCATACTTACTGTGACAGAAAGATACTCCTACCATCAGTTCCCTCATGTTTTTCTCATAAGCAGCAAGTTTAATTCCTATAAAAAGTAGCAAGGAACATAAAAGTGTGGAAATTAGCTCATAGTGTGATTATTTTGAGCATGTGATTAGTTGCAAAATCTATAGAATACACTTTGCAAATTATGACAGCAGAGTATATGTTCCCAAACACTGAAGCGGCATGATATCAGCACTTTTAAATATTGCAAACAACAATAGCTAGTTGCAAATACTCCATAAGAAACCACATTAAACCCAATCCAATCAGTATAGTCTAGGATTACAAAACATGTCTAGAAAACATTGAGAAATGTAAGCAACTAAAAAGATAAATCTGCACTATTATGACTCAAATTTTGCACAAAACTTTAGCTTGTCTATGACACTAGGATCTCACTCCATTATGAACAACCAGCAGATAAGAAATAGACTAGTAGCAAATCATCTAACAGGTTGCTGCCAATGTCATGATCTGGGAGTGGCAAATTCCAGAGAACAACTACAATAGGTCATATCTCTCAGTAATGATACAAACATGTGCATTATAATAAAGAAACATACCAGTCAATCAGGCCATCAATACCCACTAAAGGGTTGCCAATGACTAAATCTCCCTTTCAAATACTCATCAATTATTATCTTATGAATCAATTTTAAGAGATATATCAGACCAGCCATAAACCATGAACTCCATGTTATTAAAGAAGACTAGAGGCAAATTCTCAACAATTATATTGCAGAGTATGATATATAAGGTCCCAAAGAAATGTAGAATGCGGTCAACTTAAGATGCCATAGAAAGCTAAGTGTTCCATTTCATCCTGAAAACATAATGGAAGTTTCAAACCTACTTATTTGTTACTTTGGTAGTCAAGCATCTGACACTGTTATTACGGTTTCCCTCAAACCATTGAATTGAGACTTAAAACTTTGCATTAGTCCGTAAATGTTACGAACAACTAGATGCCAAATTAAAGAATTTGGCTAACACACTATTAGCATAAGTATAGGTGCTGCCTAGCTCAACAGGATCAGCTTGATCATTATGCAAAGCTAGGCATACATTGCTGACTTGTCATGTCAGCTTGAGTACAGATTTTACAGCTATGCCCAAAAGTTAATTATAAAAGTATAACATATATATATATATATATATATATATATATACTA
>KE504737.1:695084-715151 GCA_000441515.1 Elaeis oleifera
TTACTAGCTATCGTACCCAAACGTTAAATTTAATTAAAGTAATAACATATATATATATATATATATATATATATATAGCCTAAACCCCATTCCCAACTCTGGAAGCCCTCTATCCTTTACCCCAATCTCCCTCCTCTCTCCTCACTTCATTGCCATCAAATGTCACCATCTCCAGATCCCCAACCAGGCAGACTCTACAACTACCATCCTCAACCCGTCTTTTCCTTCATCACTACCACAATCAAGGTTTTAAATCCCATGGGATGGGCTATTTGGTTTCTCATAGAATGAGAGGCGCCGCCGTCCCGCCCCGTGCCCACACTTGGGACAGAAGATGTCCCAAAACGGGATCGGGACGTTGAGATGCTAGCAGGACAGTTCTATCTTGACACATGGAATAATACACCATCTCGGTGTTCCATGGGACGTCCCGCTAGGATCTGAATCTTTGATCATAATCCTATACTACCCACCCCTTCTCACCAATGCCACCACTAACACCCTCAATAATTACCACAACTTTGCCTTTTTTCTGACGGTTCCTCATCACCCTTATCCTCACCTTCAATGACAACGCCTCCGTGCCCCCCCCCCCAACCAAAAAAAAAAAAGAACATGCTGACCATTGTTGGACAGTAACATCATCACAGCCAATTGTCTACCTAGGGAGTTGAGTAAACTAGGCATTTACCAAGCTAGGTTAGGTTTACCTCGGTCTGGAGATCTAAGTATTAGACCAAGCCTAGGTTGCAAAGAGTTATCCTAAGACAAGGCCAAGCGAAGCACAAGTCAACCTGTTGAGACTTGATGCCCAAGTACCTGACCAGGTTTGGTCAA
Organism: Elaeis oleifera; assembly: GCA_000441515.1. Classification (NCBI taxonomy): domain Eukaryota; kingdom Viridiplantae; phylum Streptophyta; class Magnoliopsida; order Arecales; family Arecaceae; genus Elaeis; species Elaeis oleifera. The sequence continues at coordinate 695,922 of KE504737.1, forward strand.
TGCCTAGATATAATGTCGGTTCACTAATAAATGATTTACGATAGTCCCCAAAATTAACCTAACTCAGCCAATTCAAAATTTGTGTACTTGATGTGTCCATGCATGCAAACACCAAGACAGTTGATAGCACTCCTTGATGCTTCATAATTCAAGTCAGCAAACCAAAATGTCATCATGGTCATGTATCAGATTTGGGCACTTAATACTCGAGGTTTTCAAGTTGAAATAACATTTAGAAAGATTCCATAAATTTATGAAATTACAAAACAAATTTCCAACAAATTATGCATGATATACATATATGTATACTTATCTACATGCACATCTATCTATTAATATGTCTCCCATATTCTGTTATTTGAATTTTGAAAGTTGCCAAGTCAAAAGTTTATCGGACATTTTAGCATCTAAAACCTATGTCATAAAATTGTGTGAACCAAAAGGCAGATTTAAGAATTCAAAGTTGCAACCACTAGGTAGTTAAGGTGATCTTCAAGTGAAGATAGAATTTCTAAAGAGGATACTCTAGACGTTGGCCATCTAGATCACACTTTTCATCAAAAAAAGGATTAGGTATCTGATAATGCTTCATAGATTTCTCAAAATAATATTAATAATTAACATCCATGATAACATGTTCCACTTGCCTAAACCGAGAGATCCTTACAATTTCTTGTTAAATCAAGTTGTTCATTGAATTGCACAACAATTTTGAGTTAGACAGTCATTTCATGCTGCCAAAGCAATACTGCAAGATGTTGATAGTATGGTGGGATTAATTTTCTGAGTGTCTTGAGTTTGGGTGTGGTGGGGTGGGGTGGGATGGGGTGGGGTTGGGGGAGGGGTGTGTTGGCGATGCGTGGGTACCCAAGGATGTCTACAGATTAAGGAAATAGCAACCCACTTGACCAAGTCCACAAAGCATGGTCCATTGGTGTGAAATCAGAATTGGGTTCAAGTTCAACAAAGATCAAACAAATATTCGGATACTCAAAAATCAGAGCTGAGGGCCTTCAAAATTTATTTGATTGGGTATATATCTAAACTGAATTAAAAATAATAATAATGAAACAAGAAAAGCATGATTAACAAAATCATGTGTAGAAACTTTTAGACTAAGAATTAATGAAAGGTAGATTTAAAGCATTATATCATTGCTTATGAACTCACATAAATTTATGACTTGAGCTGGTTTATTTAGTCCTTGGATGAAGGACAATCATGTCAGCTTAAATGTTCAAACAAGGTGGAAACTTATTTAAGTTTCAAAATGTAACAAGTAACAACTATTACAAATATATTTCATACCTGAACTATATTAAAATGGAGAAAGCATCGCCAAGTCAACTGAATTGATAAGATTGGGCAATTAACATGGGTTCATACTTGAATCAACCAATTCAATCAGATAATTGTTAATTAGATATGAACCAGGTTACAGAGAGGACTTGGTTTGCTTAAGACTGCACAGTGAAGGATTGGTTTGGATCTGGCCATTCAGACATGTTCTGCTAACACCGAATTTGGGGATACATTGGATTAGGTTGAAACTGAATGTATAGATGTAGGCCTAACAGTTAAATGGACTGGGTTCTTGCCAACATTTTATTGTGCCTATTATGCCAACCCAGCTATGCCGGAAATTTATGCTAAATGCATCATTTACTTATAAGTTTCGTTATACCCAACAGTCAGAAGATTCAAGCAGCTGTTCTTGTGTTAGAAGTAGATGTCTCCTGTCCGAGCATGACGTCGCACAAATCCATGTTCAACTGTGATGTCAAAACTTTGATATTCCGTTGTAACCTGAAATAGTTTGAGCCAGGTGTGGTGAAACAAAGTTCAAGCTAAGATATCAAGAAACAAACCAAGAATATCTCTTGCACTGCACAGCTTGCTTGATGTGTACACATAAACACACTGTTCTTGAGCAGTGCATGATAATTATTTTGATCATAGCCCACAAAGTTTGTCCTGAGATGCCTGGATAGACATGCAGAGGTGCTAGAGGATAAAGCCCATCAGGCTGACCTCTATAGCGAGGGAAAGAAGAGGAGGTAATGCCATAGAGGTTGGAACTTGGAAGATCATAGCTAGGTTTCTAGCATTCATCATGTCTTATGTGGCCTTCCATCTTCATTTTCAAGCTTCACCTCATGCAATTTCAACTTGTCATGTATAAACTTCTAGAAGCATCTAAAATGAACAATGAAAGCAGTAAAGGCTGATTCATGATGTTCTTAATCTTTGTACGCAACAGATCATGAATCTGCTGCTCATGATAACCTACCAACAATAAATACTGCAGCAAAGAATAATTGAGATAGTTTAGCATTTGCATATAAAGGGACAACCCCAAAACAACAGGGTTTAGATTTCTGAGATGACTTTTTTTTTAAAAAAAAAGAAGAAGAATACAGCTAAAATGCCTGGACAAAAACTTGTAACGGGAAAAAAATAAAATTGAAACAATCAGATAAGGCTTTGCTGTTGGTTAGTTTGAATAATGAAGTGGGATTCACAATCTCCACTCCATATAATTGCAAATAGAACTCTGTCAGTGATCATTTTGATAGCAAAGATTAGACCACACATAAACTAGAGTCCTTTCTAAATAGAATATTAAATGCACAGTACAACATAGATGATTCTACCATGAAATGGGAACAAACCAAGCAAGTAAATATATCTGGAAGGAGAGAATGAGAAATTATAATACCAGAAGAAGCACAAGAGTAGTCCAGTCGGAGTAACTTTGGAAAGTTCAGTTAAATTGATTATGCATACAAATCAAAGACGTGATGCGCCTTTTTTTTTTTTGGTAAGACCATGATGCACCTTCAATCTTAGTAAAACTTGAAAAAAGAAAAGGGGAAGTCCTACAATAAAGCTGAATGGATATGAGAAAGAAAATTCCATGACACTTTTCTGCAAAATGCCATGGCCTTCATGGTCATAAAAGGTTTAAAAAGAGGACAATAGTTTGCATCAAATAGCTCAGACATTATTGATCTTGGTGACATTGACAATTCCTTTAGGTTGCTTCAAACAAAACACAGCCTAACACATGGAAAAAATTACAGCCCACAGCAAATCATTTCTGATGAACAGATCCAAATATATGCTAATAATCTATTCAGTTCATATTGACATACATGGACTGCCATACCCATACCACACCATACAGGGTCGGAACCATTACGAAACTCGTGCTCGGGTCAGTATAGGCTTCATATCGCCCCATATCTCATACCGTTGTGTACTAAGGTGTACCAACCCATGCGAAGGTGTACTGAGATAAAAGGTGAGAAAAATGGTTCGATGGCTATTTCAGCACAAGGTGCGCACCATACAATACTAAACCGGTAATATACCAGTATGGTAACCAGTACCAAGATTGCAGACCTTGCATAAAATAATATTTTTTCTAAATCAAATAAATTCAAAAAGATTAGAAACTAAGAATCACCAATACCTGGGCTCACTGTTCTTCAAGGTCCCCATCCGAGTCAGCAGACATAGATGAATTATCTGAGGCTGCTTTCATAGGATTTCCCTATTACTAATCCCAAACTCATCATCAGAACTTCCACTTGTAGCATCATCAAAGATTGCACTAGAAGTAGCTAACAAAGGCTTTTCTTGTTTAGAATTGGTAAGAGCCTTCCCAAATCTTTTGCTTGGAACCTTCCTAACTGCAACTCTGTATCGTCTAGTTTGGTGTGGTATATCTTCTGTGCTGTCACTAGATGCCGCCAGATCAGCCACTGCATCAGCACTGTCGCTCTGAGTAGGAGGTGCACCTACAGCACTACCTATGATGACGGTAGTTAAATTCTCAGGCTGGGGGACATCGTCTAAGGACTGCAAAATGGCAATGCCATCCTGATGGTTATGAGATTTAAGCTTACCATCAAATAAGAAGATTTTGTTGGGATGATGCACATGCTTGCTATGCTCATTCCTCGACAGGGATACCTGACAAGAAGTGTCAGATTTGTACTCCTGAAGCTTCTTTTCAGGCCCACTGCCATCATGAGACTTTTGTGGTGGAATCAAAATAGAAGAGGTATCACAAAAATTCACATTGGATTTACTTGACCTCTCTCCAGTTTTTTCATTATGCACTTTTTGAGTTTTAACTTCCTTGTCTGCGAGCTGTACCATTGAATCGGTCAGAAAATGATTACCAGGATCAGCATCTTGGTATTTCTTCTTGTGCATGTGCTGCTCACTTGAACTTGAAGGATTTACCATGTCAGCAGTGGAATCTTGTGAATGCCTGTTTGATTTTCTTTCTTTTACTTTTACCCTTGTGTAATGTCTCAGTTTCAGTCTCCTTCAGTGGAAGCTCTTTTGCAGAAAGAACAGATTCATGCTCGACGACTTTAGGGAGAGAAGAATCATGGAAGTTAGTCTTGCCACTACCATACCCGGGAAGATCCATATGTTCATTTACTCCAATAGAATCTGTAGAGCTCTTATGGGTCAAATTCTGGTCAATTTCTTTACCAGAATTGTCATGAGTATTTCCCAGCAATTCCTTCTGTTCTCTTGGGTTATGTTTTTGCTGAAAGGTGGGAGGTTTCATGCTTGCTAGATGAATCATTGAACAACCAAGTTGAATCTAGTTTAGATATATTCCCATGAGATATATTCTGTGAACCATCATCAGAAAGCATCGTAGCATTAGATCCATTGCCTGAATCTTTGTGAGTAGTTCCAAATGCTTTCTCGAAATTCTCTCGAATACTCTGATCCCTTGAAGATAGGTCATGATTGCTGGACATATTGGAAAACACTTCTGATTTGGCTAATTTTTTCTGGCGGTGATGTGAGATTTTATCATTGTTATTTGAAGGAATGACAAAATCTACATTTGAAGGACTTCCAAGAGCTGCAGGCCTTCCATGACTGGTTGTAGGCTTAGATTCTTTACCCAAATCTTTATGGTTGCTTTCCAATGTTTCTGTGGCTCTTTCTTTAACAGGACCTTTCCCCAGAGAGTGGGCAGGTTCTTGTTGTGCAAACTCGTGATTTTGAAGTTTGGATTTGGCTGATTTTTCCTTGTCCTGCATGATCTTTTCTCATCAATATTAGAAAGAATGACAGAATCCACTACAGCAGAATTTTCAAGAGCAACAGCCTCTCCAAGAACAGTTGCTCCCTCATATTCTTTATCAAGTTCTCTATGGGTGTCACCTAATATCTCTTGGCAGTTCTCTTTGGTGACTTGATCACCTGAAGGATGAGCAGTCCCATTTTTCTCAGGTTGCGGACTGGTAAATTCAGTTTCTTTGTCTTCTTTTTCCTCCTACCATGTGTGCTTCTAATATCAGTGCCAGAAGGAACTTCAACATCTACATTTGCAAGCTTGTTAGGATCCCTAGATTCTTTAAGAATGGTTGCTGCATCTGATTCTTCATGCAGGTCCCTACACTTGCCTCCGAATGCTTCACCAATATTCTCTTTATTCACATGTTCTGAAGAATGAGCAGGATCAAACTTGCTTGACATGATTTTCGGTAATTCATTCTTGGACATTTTCCTGCTGTGAAGTGAGTTAGCTGGAACTTCATCAACTCCAGAGGGATTGGTAAGTGATGCAGCAACTTTCAGACCATCTAGAACATTAGGTTCTTTACTCCATTCTGTATGGTTATGATCCAAAGAACCTCCTGGTTCTCATCAGCTGCATTCTTGGTAGCTTCTTCAGTATGGACTGCAGCATCAGGCTCTTTGGTCAGAGTTTTATAGCTGTATATGCCTGCTTCCTTGGCATTACCTTCAACAGCTTGTTCACCTACAGGAATAACGGTACCAGTTAAATCCACTGAGTTATCATATGGTCCAATTTTGGTATGTGGTTCTTCCATGCTGTGTGATAAGCCAGTATCACCATTGTTAGATGGACCAGCTGGTTCAACTTCATCATGAGACTTGGATGACTTTTTCCTCTTTTCTTTTCCTTTTATCATCTACTGGAGTTTCGGGCACTGAGTCACCCTGGAGTAGTTTACCAGATAATACCTCTGAAAAAGCCAGATGTTTCTTCTGAGAATTAGTTTGTGGAGGAGCATTTTCCAACTTGGGTGTCTCGTTCTCATAAGCAGGCCTTTCAAAGTTATTTCCTATTGCAGGATTCTCAAGAGGTAGCTCCATAAAAGAGATATCATTTTCCTTGTTGTGCTTTTTTTTCTTGAGAGAGAGATGTTCTGAATCTCTATCCAAAATTAAATTGTTCACAGGAACATTATGCCTTTTTCTGGTTTTTCTTCTTGGTAGCAAAAATAGAAGCATCTCCAACACTAGACCCAACATCAGGATTCTCAGATCCTTTCTCTCCACCATCCTCCTCTTGACCAACAACAAGGTCAGTTTTGGACTGTATGTGCAATCCAACCTCTTTGTGCCTGTCTGTTACATTAGGAACCTGATCAAGTCTACACACCCTTTCTCTCTTAAGCTCTGCCCTTCGATGCGTCAACATTTGTATCACCTGTACCCATCTGATCATGTGAAGAACCATGCAAGTTTTCAATTTGACAATTGCTAGCATTTGGCAATGATGAGTTACCATGATTCACTAATCTGTCCAAAGAAGTTTCCAGCAATGATTGCCTTTCATCCACAACACCTTGCAACTTATTACTGCAGTGGCCCGGTGAGGCACTAGCATTAGGCTCTGCGTGAAGCCGAACATGCTTTTGTGATTGCTCAACATTCTCACGTACAACATTTTCTGCAATTCCTCCTTGACTTTTCATCATGGATACAGGCGCAGCATCAATATGAAGAAACCAAGTCCCTTTGATCCCATTAAAAGCACTTCTAACAAGCATAGAATTCGACAAATTATAGAAGGATGATCTGCGCTTGACCTGCCAATATTAGAAAATATCCATAACTTAGTAACGAAAAGCAATTCCATATAACAACTACAAAGAAACAACAAGATAAGCACATTCAAGGACCCCAAAGATAAAAATTCACAATATCTCGAATTTGTAAGCATACCTTTATTGCCCGGATAGTGATTTCTCCAACATTTGGAAAGCAAAGAGCATGCTCGATCCTTATCTTCCCTGCTCCACAAAAGCATGAGATTTGTACTGAATCACAAATCTCTAAGACAAGCATACCAAATACTTAAATATGAGTAGAAACAACAGAGAACAAGTACAAACTCCTGCATGAACTACGAGAAAATAAATTGAAGATAGAAATGAAAAAAGAACACAAACCATTAAAAGAAGGAAAGGGAAAACATATGGCATTACTGCATAGCAATTAAATGGTACAGTTAACTACATTTGCAATTGATTATACCATGAGGAATGTTAGACCAGAAATTGATATTTGGATACTGAAATGACCCAAAAATTTCAAATAACTCTATAATCTGAAAATAAATAAGCATAATAGGATCAAGAGAAATAACATATATACCCTATCAAGATTTCCATAAAAATGGAGGGGGGCATTTGGAACGACAAGGAAATGGAATCCAAACCGAGGAATGCAAAGAGGCACGAAAGAAACGAATCCAAATCGAGAGAAGAGATTCCAAGAAGGGGAGGGAAAGGCATCGACGGGCTCACTCCTGAGATCAGCGACGCTGTCGTCGGGGAAGACGACCATGGCGAGATGGGTATCGAGGCTCGAGTCGACGAAGACCGGAAAGGACGAATCCGCCGCCGCTGCCGCCGGCGAAGAAGGGTTACTTTCGCCATTGGAGGTGAGGTACGGCGGAGGGAAAGGCGGAGGGTTTATGGGCAAGAGAGCTTTACCGTCGTGGCCTGCAGTATCTTGGACTCGCGCGTGTATCGATCGGAGTTTATGAAATCTGGACTGTTATTTTTGCTACATCTGATTGATGGTTCCAGTTCAACGGTCAGAGATGGACGGTTGATCTCTTTGGTGAGATCCTGTGCTACCGACGAGGTCCGTCGGGTGACGCGGCACGGCTCAGCGGGAAAACAGAGAGCTGGCTTTAAAAATTAAAACAAAATCAAAAACAAATAAACTGAAAATAAAAGATGGAGGATTTCTATAATTAAATCCGTTTTATGTGTGCGAACTAGTTAAAATCTGTCTTAGCAGGTTCAAAATTAGCAGTGGCCTCCCTACTTTTGAAAATAAGGAAAAAAAGTCAAATGCATGATTACAAAATCTTTCGGACATGTCCTGAAGATAGTTAAATTTTAGAAGAAAAATGATAATAAATGACTCACATTCAAATTATGGATTCTCATTTTTATTTAATTTAATAAAATAAAATATCAAAATTTTATAAATTTAAATTTTTTTAGTATTCAAATTTAATTTAATTTTAATCATGACCTCTTCGTATAAAGAAGAATTTGAGCTTACATGCAGCATGACAAAAAGATATACAAATATAAAATTAAATTAAATTTATCTGGTTTGCTAAAAGTATTTATATAATGTTATATTTTAATTAGTATTCATTAGGGTTGCACAAGCATGGTTTTCTATAATCATTTTTGATAAGCATACTTTCACTTATAGCAAGCACTTTCTTTTTGTTTCTCTTCCTTAAGTAAGAGATAGACTAATGAAAGTGCATTTTCACTAAAATGAGGATTTAAATTATATATATTTGGAGCTTATCAAGCTTGGCTTGAAGCAGATCCACTATTTGTCATTATATTTTACCTTAAAGAATGATTCTTAGCACGTTCAAGCATAAAGGAGTGTCTCTGAGCTAAGAGTGACAATCGGATCGAATCAGATCATTAATGAGTCGGGTCCAATACGAATTAGATCAGAAATTTTAATTAAATTGATTTATTTATTAAATAGGTCAGATTTTCAAATCTGAATCTGACCCATTTAGTAAATAGGTCATCCGACCAACCTATTTATTCTGTTAATTTATAATCCAGTTTAAAAAAAAATTTGTTTGTAAATTGTGGTCCGTTTAAAAAATAAAAATAAAAATCAACTCCTCACCGCTATTTTCGATCTCTGCGGCTCACCAGTCGCCATGCTCTCGACTCAACTGCAGCCCGTCCCTCTGCCCTCGCCAGCATCACCGCGTGCTCGTCCCACCGCCCGACCCCCTCCACCCTCGCCTACACGTCGCGCTCCGGCAAGCCTCTGACGGCACGAAGAAGAAGGAAAGGGAGAGCCGAGGGGAAGAGAAAAACCCCTAGCGGAATTGCGGATGGAACAGGGAAATTAAAAAAATCGATTTAAAAGAAATCCTAAACTCTAAAAAATCGAGATGGAACGTATCTCTTGACCGCCTGCTTCCTACAACGGCGAAACCCGCTGCTAGCCTCCGATCACCCCAGCAATGGCCACCGACCTTGCCCTGCCGTGGCTCTCAGCCACCTCCGGCCCTTCACCCCACCGAGATTTCTTGGTCGCCTCCAGCTTCTTCGCCTCCAGCAAGTCTCTGTGGTCTTGACCTCCATGATCTTCATCTTCGGCAAGCCTCCGATAGTGTGAAGAAGAAGAAAGGGAGGGTCGAGGGAGGAGAAAAAAAGCCTTGCCAGGATTGCAGGATGGGAATAAGGAAATCAAAAGGTAGCATGGCGTATTATCGACGAGATGTCACTAATGCGGCCCAATTCCCTGCATATGGGTGGACGAAGTTGGAAAAAAAGAACGTACTCCACGCTATAGGTAAAGGCTTTAAACAAACTACGTTATATTTATTAAACGAGTTATATTACAATCCGATCTGATCTAACTCATTTATTAAACGAATTAAATGGATCAACTATCTGAAATCTGAATCATATCCGATTATTAAACAGGTTAAATAGATCAATCCGTTTACAATCCGAATTCGTTAATTCAAATCCAAATCTATTTAAGACGGATCGAATGTGGATCAAATTGGTAGGTTGAATCAATTTTTATCATCCCTGCTCTAAGCACAAGGTCACTAAATACTTCATCTTATAGTTTTTTATTTGTTTTTCCAGGAGCAACTAGAAAATATTGCCAAAGCTCGGAGCATTCATTGCACTTTATTTAAAAAAAAATCTAATCACTATATTTTCAATTTATTAAAATATGAAAACAGACACTTGCCCGGGCACAAGCAAACTTACTAATTTTTAATATTATTTAAATTTAAACTCATGAATCACTATTTTAATATTAGATTCCATACTAGTATCATTATATTACGATGTTAATATGTGATAGATACGAAACAATGAGACATACCAAGTATTCATATAATATAAAATTATATATCAATTCAATACTAATACGATATAGCACATTCAAAATGGTATAGCACATATCCAGTACCAAAAGTATTTCTCTTACCAAAATAGATATCTATGCCATCCCTTTCCTCCTCAAATTTATTTATGTGGATGACAATCATAATTTAATCCAGTTGGAGCTCCAGTCTGATCAAATAAAAGCCCTAATATAGGAGAAATTTTTAGATTAACCAACACCCACAACCCCATATTAAAACGGTTCAAGATCAAAACATGGATGAGAATTCATCTTATTATTAACCATACATGTGCCGCAGGATTTGGACAAATCCACTAGACCTGATCAATCGAATAATTCTACGAAACAGATGCTCCCTCTCTCTCTCATGCTACCATCTACAATGACTCTCTCTCTCTACCATCTACAAGACCAACCTTTCGATAAGATTCAACAAGCTTGACAATTTCAATTGTTGCACCATCATCTTAAGAGACTTTGGGCCTGTTTGACCAAGTTATAAAATCAATTTATTTTAAAATTATTTTTTAAAATAAAATTAAAAAAAATACTACAAAACAGTTTGTATGAACAAATCATTTGATAAACACTTTTATCAATATTTAAAAAGTAGTTTATGTTTAACAAATCTTTCAAAAAAATATTTTTGACTATCAAATTATAAAAAAATATATATTATGATAAATAATAAAAAAATAGACGAAATAATAAAATAATTATAATAATAATGATTTTGAGTAACAATATTTCTATCTTAAAAAATTAATTTTCTGCTTCTGCTTTCAAAAAAAAAACTTCTATTTTCTGCTTCCTTCCTGCAGCAGAAAAAATATAGAAAAAACTGCTTCTGCTACTACTCAGAAGCAGATTATTTTTAAATAAATTTGATCAATATCTTATTTTTTTAAATAATATTTTTTAAAAATAAACAGATCCTTCCTCTCCAAAACTGGACCAAACAGGTCCTTTATTGCACACACCATCCCCCCCTCTCATGTAAATTAAAATGATGCAATAGATATCTGTTCTGATACCCATGTACAACCAGTAGCATTACTTCTGCATTAAAGGGCAACAACCAACAACTCACCTACCCGACCTCCCAACCGGCAGGATCTAATTGTAGTTATAAGACCTCAGGAGAGTGACTTTCCTGCAAGTTAACGTCTCTATAACTTGATGAACAACACAGCCCAAAAAAATTTAGTTACTACTCAAACTGAGAACTAGTTGATCTTTCATCTAAGTATACAATCAGTCTCCCAAATTACAACTCCTAAGAACAAGTAAAACCATCAAAAGTTATTTGTGATAATGGAAACATCCACTAAAGCAAACAGAACTGAAGCATAAAACATATTTTGCAGCGAGATGTCATCTAGATTCTTGGATAGGACACTATTGTTCTTTCTTCTTGGCATCCTTGAGCTGTCCCCTTTTGCGGATGCCAAGGCAGAAGCCCAGGCGCCATTTGTCGATAGCAGCCTCCGGCAGCATGGAAAGCAGACACCATAGAAGGGAATGCGGCCAGTAGGGTGTACATCTTGGTTCATAGCCAATCGACTGTAAGGCAGCACGAGCATAAGTGTCTGCTGATGGCACGAAGAAGGAAGATCTCCTGATAGATGCCATCTTTGTCGCCACGTACAAGGGCACCTGCACACAAGAAGCCATATGCAGTCAAACACAAGTACTACAATTCTAGAGAGATGACTTGCTGAAGTGGATTTGTTCGACAGGAGGACTTGCGTGCTGCCTATATAATTTGTTGATGTTTGCCATTTACATTTATTTTTTCCCTTGATGCTGATGGTAGACCTAACAACAGCTCTAAAGCCCTAGAAATTTACTTCTTAAAAGGGCATCAAAGGAAGACACCCCAAGAAATACAATGTCAGCAAATGCTGCTGATAGCAGTTACAATTTCTGGAAATAGTACATGCATGCCTTCTGATACATAGGCACCAGACGCAAGCTGACCCATAAGAGGAATTTCCAGAACATTCTGCTGGCATTTAGTTCCTCTTGTTTCTGCAAAGCTTTTGGTAGGAACTGATTCTAGTTCATTGTCATCAAGAAATTTTTCTTTAATTTTTCAGAATAATATATATGCATGTTATTCTTCCCAGTGATTTACCACATCATCATTTAAACATAAGACATTTCAAAACTGTATATGACTGAAAGCACCACATTTCAAATCATATAACAGTCTATGGCTGATGTGTGTCAGATCTTCCAGGCAGAAAAGATGCATATGATCTAATTCTTACTAACAAAAAGCAAGTAGAGTCGTAAATCCTGTTTTGCCGGGTAGTTTCTATGTTGTAATTATACAGTCATATGATCTCTAGTTGATATGTTGAACGTCTTTCCCTCTTTTTTCCTTCTCTCTCTCTCTCTCTCTTCTTCTTCTTCTTTTCTTTTTTTCTTTTTTTCTTTTTTTTTGCGGTGAGCGATTCACCTCGAACATCTTCCACTTCACAGTGCATAAACAACCAGTAAAGAGTATGATTAACACATCAATAACAACTGTTCTAAAGTAAAGCCAAAATTTTTAAAGGCATATAAAGCTGCCGTAGCCACGGGATCTTTAAGAGGAATCAAGTTTAATAAGATGACTACCTACTTTGATATTCAGGAAGTCATGAAAGATACACCATGGATTTTTTTTTTTTGGACTACAACAGGAATGTTTTCTGGAAACCTCTCTAGAATAAGATCGAACATACACACACACACACACACACACACATATATATATATAAGAAGGTTTTTTTCTAGGAAGTGCAAGGAAGCTGTCAGCTATAATGACAGTAGTGCTTTATATGCTAAGGAATATCCTTGGTCTTTCACTGCAAAACATTCTAATTATTTGTACCAGACTTACCTTCACTTCAGATGTAACTTAAACACGATAAATCTTCTAGAAAAACAATATGTAATTGTCACTACCTGCCTTGACATCACAGCTATAATCCGATTGTTTGCAATTTGCTTATTTCCATTGTTTTCAATAAGGACCAGGAATTGATTTTTAAAGATGACTGCTGTCCGTTATAGCAAAGAAGAAGGCACACAGGCTTTTAAATGACTTCCTGATCAAGTTGAGGAGAAGATAAGGGGGTCGGTGAAAGCTGATAATATTTTCTGCCATCATATAGTAAATTTCTAGCATTGTAGACATCATATAAGCTACCAAGCTGATCAACCAGATTCTTGAATGACGTTCTATTTCTAAAAGTCTTACATCCTTTGTGCTGTGCTGTTATTAAATTTGATTTTTGACTAGTGGCTTCTGCTTACAAAGATGAATGTGGTTCCCATAGAATACCCAACCTTCTTCTGTCTCGTCTAGACTCCTTTCAAGTGTAGAAAAGCCTTGAAGAGGTTTGCTTAGGCTACTAATCTATTAGGTTTGGATTCTTTCTGGCCAAGTGACAATATAGTGTTCATAACAATGCCCTATCTTGTCCAGAGATGCCTATGGAAGGAAGTGGAAAGCAAATTATAAGGATAACATCAACTAAAGAGCTGGTTGTAATGTTGTCTTGAACATAGCTGGACTATACTTTGATGATTTGATCCTTAAAGGAAACCTAAATAGGTGAAGCAAGGCTTGTTGGCTTCAGTTATCTAAATAATATTTCATCCAACGAACACATTATCTTATCCTGTGCACTCTTTTTAATTATCTTCAATTATCAAAATTGAACAATGATGCACATCCCTTATTTCTAATTCTGGTTATTAGTCTGCTACTCTAGTAAAGTTCTCATTAAAGAAGTTTCTGTAATAATTTTATTATTACTCTCTTAACAATCATATTATATCCACTCTTTTGCACCTGATTTTATTGATATCTCCCTTCCATTTTGATTTTCTATTAAGTGCATATCAAAAGTCACATACATGGCCTTACTATTTAACCATCCTCTTGAGTTTACTTCTCAAGTCTTTGTGTCAGTATGAATCAACCCATTATTAAAAGAGGGAAAATGAAGAAATCAATAAGAAAAAAAAAAGGTACCATTGAAAATGTTTGCTTAGTCATGCCATATATGCCACATTTTGATGCATTCAAAGAAGAGAAAATAAAGAAAATAAATGTAGTTGATAGGAAAAGGCGAATTTGGGTATTTATTTTATGAATCTGACAAAGGGCAACTATGTCTATATATGAAAGCAATGAACAGAAACAAAATTAGAAGAATATAATAGATATATGCCAAGGATGGCTTGCAGTACCAGAGAGAAAGTAAAATAGCAGTACAAAGTACAGCCAAAAGCCATATAAGAGAACCTCATGCTATCCGAGTATGAGATAATGAAGTATAATAAGGCTAAAAGTAGCACAAAAGGAGCAAATAACTTATGTCAACCATTTAGATGGTAAGCTTTATTTGTAGTCAATCTTGCATGCTTCATTCCTTTTTCAAGGATAACCAACAGAGCAAGAAAGAAAGCAAAACGAAGAAAAAGCTCAGTTGAGAGTCGTATAAGAAGAGCTCATGCCATCTGAGTGTAAAGTTAAAATGGGAAGCAAAACAAAAAAAAAGACTCAGTTGAGTGTCGTATAAGAAGAGCTCATGCCATCTGAGTGTAAAGTTAAAATGGGAACACCAAAAGGACCAAAACTTATGCTAGCCATTTACATGGTGTGCTTTGCTTCTAGAAAATATTGCACTGTCCATATGTATCTCAAGGATAACTGACAAAGTCAGAAAGAAAGCAAATAGCAGAATAAAGCTCAAGATCTGTACACTAAAACCTCATGCCATTTAAGCATGAAGTTTTACAAGGATAAAATGGAAAACACCAAAAGGAGAAATCAGCTTATGTCCTTCACTTGTAGAGAATCTCAAATGGTTCATACCTATCTGAAGGATAACTGGCAGAGCGAGAAAGAAAGTAAAATAGCAGACGAAACATCAGTCAAGATCCACATAAGAAACATCATCCCATCTGAGTATGGATGTACATGTCAAGGATGCATAAGCAAAAACAAGAAAAGTTACCTGGCATTGCACATCTATCCCCTTGTTCTTGTACTCAACATAGAGGCATCTTGAGAATTGATCAACGTACCTGATAACAAACAAAATACCTTGTTAAGAGCAACCAAAGAAAAGAACAGAAACACATCCCTCATCATTCAATTCCACATAGCACATCCTACCAACCAAAATCTTAAAGAGAAGAAAGACAAAATGATCATAACAGATCTTATTTAAGCAATAGCTCAAATGAACTAATTCATTTGCATCTATCTTGATTAATGGATGCGAACTGGAAAGCTAGTGTTTTTCCTTTTTAGGATTTCTTTGCCTGATCAAAAATTTCCATCGAAAAACAGTTATGTAATCCAATTCTCCGGAACCAGAAACGATAAAGTATGAACTAGTATGAGGAAGCGAAATAAGTTTTTCCTGTACAGACTCTAAATTAAAACACCACCTGGTGCTGGGACTTTCAGGATCACGCCAAATTGATGACCCTTGAATGAAGGCTTTCTAACAATATGGTTTTCTTTTCATATAGGGATCACCATGCATGCAGAATGTAAATTAATATATTTTTTTCATTATTTAGTCGTATCTGCTAACCAATTAATCCAGATCTCTCACTTCTCTTTCTTCCAATCATCAATTTCTAACACCAAACTACATCTAAGCCCACCAACAAAATCTTCCATCACAAATTCAAATATAACAACTAAAACATAAATATATAATAACAAAAGAAAGACTTGCTTGTTAAATAAGGATCATTATGTATTACCAATCTACAGATTTCTAATGACCTTTCTGGGAAAAAAGTTCTTTCTGTTATTATCCTCATTTCCCTTCCTTCGAATCATCCATTTCTCACACTAAACTAAGTCAACTAAACCTTCCGACAAAATCTTTCATACCAAATTCAAATCTAACAACTAAAACAAAACGATCTAACAGCAAACTCACTTAAAAAAAAAAACGAAAAAAAAAGGACCGAAACTTACGCTTGGTGGCGGCATAGACAGCATAGAGAGGATCAGAGGGGATAACAATGGCAGCTCCAGACCCGATGTTCACGATGGCTCCCCGCTTCTTCTCAAGCATCCCCGGCAGCACCGCTCGGGTGACCCTGGTCACCCCCTCGACATTCACCTTGATCAAATTCCTCATCAACTCCTCATCCACCTCGTGGAAGAACCTCGCATAGGGGTACGACACGCCAGCGCTGTTCACCAGCAAGCCAATGTCGAGCCCCTCGATGACCTCCCGAAGGCGGCCGACGCCCTCGGCCTGGTCTCTGGCGAAGTCAATCACCACGGTTTCGATCCGGCAGCCGCCGTGCTTCGCTCGGATGGCATCGGAGACGTCGCGGAGCTTGTCGGGGTTGCGGCCGACGAGGACGAGGTGGAGGCCGCGGCGGGCGAGCTGGAAGGCGAAGGCCTTGCCGATGCCGTCGGTGGAGCCGGTGACGACGGCCCAGGAACCGTAGCGGGCGCGGAGGTTCTTGGCGGGCGGATGAAGGAGATGTAGAGCCAGAGGAGGGCGGCGAACGAGAACTTGAGGGCGGAGAGGAGGCCGAGGGAAACGAGGAGGAGAACCCATGGCGGCTGGGCTCGGAGGCTCTCAAGGCAAGCGCAGAGCTCCATTTTTTGCCCTGTTTCCACTCTGGGTCTCGGATCTGAACTTTCTGAAGGGAAATGGGCTGTAGGCGGTTTATAAAACACAAGGGAGTGAAGGGGCTTGGCGACAACTGGACTGTGGGGGTGGGTTGGGCGGTTGAGGTAGCTGAGCTGAAATTAATGATTTGGATTTAGGGCTGATTTTGGCAGGAAAAATTTTATATATTTATGTATTAATTTTAAATATTATTTATTTATACACCTAGCCATTTAGGTCATTTATTAATGAGAATTATGGATAGTAATTTATGATCTAATCCATCGGCCAACCTATAAATAACTATTTTAAGCAATTAGAAACTTTATATAAATAAATTTGGATAATAAGAAGATCAACCTCTCTGTACTTATTTATTAAATAGATTAGATTCATGTTTAGATATTTGGTCCATGTAACTGATTTTGATTCATTTAATAATTTAATTAAATCATAATCCGACTTATTTAACATATTTAAGATATGTTTCATCTATTTAAAATCTGTTTGTGTCCCATTTGATTTGTTCTGCTTAACATGTTTGATCTATTTAAATTCCTATAATCCATTAAGAATTTACTTAATCTATTTAGTTTGTTTGACCTGATTTAGTATGTTTAATAAATAAATTATATGAATTGAGTTGAATTATCTATTTAATAAATAAATCAAATTTAAATTTAAATTTTTGATCTGTTTAATAAATAAGTTAGATTGGATTGGTACATTTTAGATCCAATTCACATCCGATTTGTTACCACCCTCAGTAAGAATGCATAGAAATGGGAGGGTATGGATACACATTTTGCACTGTACCAAAGAATAAAAAATAGATGAGCTTATTATGAGAGTTATGTTCTTAGGGAAGGATTACATCTTTATTGTACGACTCACATTGGGAGCATATTTGATTTCATAAACCTAGAATCTTTGCATTGAGCCCCGACTGAAGCATTGCAGCAGCAAGGTAGCCAAAATAATTTAAAATTTAAAAATTTAAAAATTTATTTAAAAAAATTTAAATTTAATTTAAATAAAAATATAAATTTTTAAATTTAAATTTAAATTTAGAATCTTTGCATTGAGCACCGATTTGAGTCGATTTTCAAATGTGGTGCGTCGGTGGCGAAGGAGGAGAAAAGACTTATTATGAGAGTTATGTTCTTAGGGAAGGATTACATCTTTATTGTACGACTCACATTGGAAGCATATTTGATTTCATAAACCTAGAATCTTTGCATTGAGCCCCGACTGAAGCATTGCAGCAGTAAGGTAGCCAAAATAATTAAATTAAAATTAAAATTATTAAAAATTAATTAATTTAAATAAAAATATAATTTTTAATTAATTTAAATTTAGAATCTTTGCATTGAGCACCGATTTGAGTCGATTTTCAAATGTGGTGCGTCGGTGGCGAAGGAAGAGAAAAAGACTTTATCGTGTTTGAAATCATCGACAAGTGTGTGAGTTGGGATGACAATTTTTTTCAATTTGATGGGCATCCGATTTGATCCCATTTAGATGGTATTTATTTGATCCGGCTAAAAAGTGAGATGGATGTGAATTTTAATAAAAATATTTAAAATAAATTTAGATCGGATATAAATTATTATATTCTTTTTCGAATCCGACCCGACATACCTTTTATTTAAATTTAAAACCTTTCCCCTTCCATCAAACCCGCCCTCACCCCTCTCTCTCTCTCGAGTTTACATGAACCCGCGCCGCACCCCCGGCCCCCTGTCCTCTCTCTCTAGCTCTCGCTCTTTCTCGGCGGCCGGCGTGTCCTCACCCCCCGGTTCCCCGCCCTCTCTCTCTCGCTCGGCGGCCGGCGGGTCCTCACCCCCCGGTCCCCGCCCTCTCTCGCTCTCGCTCGGCGGCCAGCGGGTCCTCACTCCCCCCGACCCTAGCGGTGGCCCGGCGGGTCCCCACCCCTAGCGGTGGCCCGGCGGGTCCCACCCTAGCGGCGGCGGCCGGTGTTGGACTTAGCCATCTTCTTAGCTTCCCTATTCTGCCGCTCCAAGCCTCCCACCCGATCGAGACTCCTGAGGACGAAAATCAAGGAAAACAAAAGAAAGACGTAAAAATTAACGGGTAAGACCTTTTCCCACATATTGATCATTGTTTTCGTTTAAAATTTTTTTCTTATCATTTCATTCTCTTTTTCCGAGACCTGTGGGGAAGGAGAGCACCTGAGGGAGATCGGAGCGGTTCTTTAGGTTCTGGTTGGGGTTTTTTCTCGAGTTGTGGTGGTGTGAGTTGGTCGGGTAAGGAGAGCACCCGAGGGAGATCGGAGGGGTTTTCAGGTTCCGGTTGGGGTTTTTTCTCGACCATATAGGATTTTGTG
>KE504737.1:731432-751234 GCA_000441515.1 Elaeis oleifera
TATATATATATATATATATATATATATATATAAACAACATCTATTGTTTTATAAATTTTATCCATGAGAGATCAAGTTGGACTTCAAAGAGAACGAGCTAGTGACCATGCGATCGGCTGATCATCTAATCATCGCATAGTTGATCATCAGAATAAATTCTATAAATAGGCTCTTCATACGCAGGCTTTAGTTTCAGAGTCCTATAAAAATTAAAGGCCTCAAGCTAGGTGAGCTTATCTATCAATTTGATTTTTAAAAATACAAATCAAATTCAATATATATATATATATATATAATTTATACAAATAAGCTAACATATTTATACACATATAAAATTTTTATTATCTTGATTAAAACCATATCTATATTTCAGCTGAAGTTTCCTAATCTTTCTTTCACCAATTTTAAATAAAAAATACAAAAATATCAATAAGATGAATATGTTTACTTTATCATATTCAACTGATATTTCAATTTCTAGTATACTGAATTACTGATCTTTACTCGCTTATCACATTTTCCCAATTTACCACTATGTTTTCTTTTATTATTTTTTTAACGCATGGATCATTGAAATCAAAAGCTTTAATGGTCGAGAGAGGGGAGTTATATTTCCAACCTCCAACCTTGAGCTCCGAACCTCCAAACCCTGCTTCCTCCGAGTACAGCGCGACTTCTGATCATAGTTTCGAAGAGAGACAGCAATTCTCCGGAAGCCAAAACCTCCCTCCCCATTCGCCTTCGGCATAACATGAAGCGGTTCTTCAAGCCGGTGGAGAAGGAGGGCTCCTTCAAGAAGCCCGCCTCTCCGCCCCTCTTCATCCGCTCCCGCCGACGGAGGCAGCGCCGGAGCAGCGGGCGAGGGAGAAGCCGGAGGAAACCGGAGCAGAAGGAGCCGCTCAAGTTCCTCACGTGGAATGCCAACAGTTTGCTTCTCCGCGTCAAGAACAACTGGCCCGAGTTCTCCAAATTCGTCCAGTTCCTCGACCCCGACGCCATCTGCATCCAGGTCCCTACCGTCTAACTCCCTTTCTCTCTATTGTTAATGTGGATTGCTGTGGTTTAAGGTTTGTTTTCTTTTGAGTTTTTCCTTGGATTTTAGGGTGGGTTTGGTGTATATTGTGTTTTCTTTGATGGGTTTGTGGTTGTCGGTTCTTTGATTGACTTGAAACGACTAGGAATTTGTGTGGAGAGGTTTTTGTTGCTGGAAATTGGAAATCTTGACCGATTTTTGACGTAATGTTAATGTTGGTCTTGTTGTTCGAGTTTGTTTAGATTTCTGGAGTGGGTTTTTTGTGTACATCGTTTTTGTTTCATGGCTTTGTGTTTGTTTCTTCTTTTATTGACTTAAGCAGCTTGAAATCGATGCTACAGAAGTTTTCGTTACTAGGAAATCGAAAAACTAGACAAATTTTTGGTTGTAATGTTAATGTATATTTCTTTTCCCTTAATTTTTTTAAGAAAAGGGCTAGGGTACATAAGGATTTATATTTTTAGGAGGATTTTCGTCTATTTTTGTGTTTTGTTTGTTGGATTTATCTTTGTTGCTTCTTTTATAACTTCTAATTGATGTTAGAGAAGCTTTTGTCACTGGAAATTGGAAATCTCTACTAATTTGTGATTCTAAGGTGGATGTGGAATACTCAGTTTAAGATCCCCGCCCACATTTTTTTTTTAAAAAGACAAATAGAAATGTTTTGGGTACAGTCCTAAACTTTTACGGTGGATTTTTGTATACATTGTGTTTTGTCTGTTAATGCTTTGCGTTTCTGGTTTCAAACATTGATTAAAGATACTTCAAATCAATGTTAGAGAATCTTTTATTACTGGATATTGGAACATTTGATCAGTTTTAATAATTGCTCTGACTTGAAATCTTAAGAAAGTATAAGGGTTTTAGGTATAGTTCTTCTATATATAGATTGAGATCTTTAGAGTGGTTTTTTTGTGTATGTTGTGCCTTGTTCTGTGGCTTTGTGTTTTATTACTTCTTTTATAACTTCAAAGTGATGTTAGAGAGGCTTTTGTTACTGGAAATCGGTAACCTTGACCAATTTTGATTCTATTGTTAATTTGAATTACGAAGTTTAAGAGTTTTTTTCCAACTTTTTTCTAGCAAAGAGTAAGGGTTCTGGGCATAGTTCTTTTCAATTTTCAGAATGGGTTTTTGGGTACTTATGTTTTGTCTGAATGCTTTGTCTTTGTTGCCTCAGGATACTTCGAATCAATGTTAGAGTAACAATTCATAATTTCATATGTTTAAAACTTATTTTATATCGTACTCAGACTGCTTTGTGATTCACAAATTCCATTATTGCCAGTGCAATTTTGTCATCCCTTTCCAGATGTGCTCTCACATCATCAGACCCTGATGGCAATTTGGAATATTATCTTAATAGGTGCACCCTCTTTAATATGAGACGTCCTCAAGAAGAGCATTTCATTAGACAAAGTTTGAGGTAAGATGGAGAAAGAGGGGTGTGCCTTTATGATTTTTCAATCTTTGAAGGCCCAGCTATCTTATAATGTGCATTTCACATCCTGCACTTGTGTGAAGATCAAAGAATATGATGTGAGGGATTGTCTATTTATTTTCATTGGAGGGAAATGAGTTACTGGCTATGCTTTGGTTGCCCAATAACTAATTTGTGGATTTGCAAAGGACAAAGTGTTCATGAATGAGCTCTAAAAGACCTGACCTACTTGTTAGCCTGATGTCTTGGTATGGGACAGAGTCTCTGAGCCTCGTAATATATATATATTTTGGAGGAGTTGCAAGTTGGTCTTAGCATTTTTTTTTGGGTCGGTTAGCCTGATAGGATGCTTCAAGGAAATTTTGGTGGCTAGAGCAATTTTGTTAAAGTTTTGTGATATTTGATGTTTTGGTCAACTTGCATTGTAGTTCGGATGTTTAATGTGGTCTTGTTGTTGGAGGTATTCTTTTCTTTCAGTAAGCAGCTGGCTCATTCCGGTAATAGATTTAAGATTTGTACGCTGCCTGATCTGTTACTTTCCTTGAATGACTTCATCTCTAGCTTTTACTTAGGAGTGAAAATCAGATTTTGTGCCTTACCTCTTATTGAAGATGAAGTCTTGATGCATGGATTAATTTTGTTCTAAATGTAGCTATGCTTATTTTGACTGCAGTTCTATTAAATGGTTTAAGGTGTTACATCTGGAGGAGGACTTTCCACCTTACCTCTAACATGAAAGCCCAACAAAGTATGGACCTAACTCAAAGAAGGCATGGTAAAGATCGTATACCTGCCATGAAAGAAGTTGCGAAGGGCAAGATCTAGCCCAAAAATATATAGATGACTTACCATAAAATAGGAAAAGGAAACACTTGAACTTTCTGACTTCAAAGTCGAAGGATGAAATATTTTACCAACTAAAATTTCACTCACCACATGACCAAATTGAAGATTCCAACTGTTGCAAGTTGCAACCCTGCCAATAGGTCAAAATAATTTGAAACATCCTACTCTTTTTTCCCACCAAACTTCTCAGCCCATTTTGTTGCTTTTTAGAAACCCCCACATCTTATGCTTTTAGAAAAGGAATGCTGTTTGAGTGGGTATTACAACTTTCTGCTCTTAGAAGAATATCATGCCAAGTGATCCTTAGCCTTTATAACAGTAAATAGCATGCTTCAATCAGCCAAACAAGTTATGCATGACATGTTTGTTAAAGATTGATGTTGGTAGCGATGAACTTAAATTAAACATGAACCTTAACATGTGTGCATTTTGTAAAACACAAATTAGCATGAGAATGACCATATCCAAGTAGGTCGCATATTCAGTTTCTATAATGACATATGATAGCTGATTAAAAGTAAACTAAGGCACAAGATCCTATGCGTATTGTGAGGACAAACCTTTCAAATAGTTCTTTCCAATTGTGAGATAGAAGGTATCTTTATGAGGATATTGCATGGATGAATCTTTCAATAGTTCTTTCCAAATGAAATATAGAAGGTATGTTTATGAGGATATATTTAATAATGCTTGCCAGATTTATGGAACTATGGATGAATGTTTTAAGTTGCAAGGTTTAAACATCAGCACGGTTAAATGCTTTTAACACTTCAAAGCCTGGGAAAGATGATTTCTGATGTTTGGAACAGCATCACAATCTATTTGTCAATCTAGCATTTTGTTACTATACAATTCTTAGATGGGTTGTATGCCACAGTATCACAGGTCACTGATTTTATTTTAGACGAGTGATTTGATTAGATTTTAATGTCATCTAAATGGACATTTGTAGGAAGTTCGAATGCCTGCTGCCGGGTCCAAAGGTGCACCTAAAAATCCTGGTGAACTGAAAGATGATACAAGCTCTTCACGTGGGGAAAAGCAGGTAAGCATTGCTTTGGCTTTATTCATTTTTAGCTAATTTTGTAATGGCTATAGGTAAACAACATGCAAGTTTCTTCCTATGTCGTCTTGATAATGCAATGGCAATTATATGGAGTGACAAATGTTCTTTTGTTTATGTAATGGTAAGGTGCCCAACAGAACCTTTTGTCTAGGAAATCCTTTCCTGGTGTCATGATTTTTTTGTTTTTTTGTTTTTTTTTAAAGCAATCTAGTGCATTTTAGTTTAAGTTATAGTCCAACCAAACGTCAATGTTGGTGTCTGTTGAGTTCAGAATCTCAAGAAGAGCACTAGATCATGCAGTATTGGGCAGACGATGTCATTGAAAAAAGTTGAAAATCCTGCTGAATTTAGTGTGCAATGTTAATCTTAATGTATTATTGTCAATGACCATGGTTGGGTGCAGGCATCCTATCTCTATCGGCGAGCAGCATATTTGAGTGCATGAATTAGACAAGTATGACTGTCTGTCTAGTATCCATCTAATTGTTTCAACTTTTATTGTCAGAAGATATCATAATGGTATTTGAGAGGCTTTGGTCATATAGATTGATTAATGGGAATGGGATTACTCAGCCATTAGATGGTGATAATACCTTTAATTGGATGCTTTATACTTCACTGGACTGAGTAGAATTTATTAGCTTTTCATGATCTTCTACTTTAGTGAATCCTGAAAACCCCTGAAAACTATTATTTATGGAGTTTTGCATTTCTTTTTTTAGGTTGCTGTAAGATTAGTATAATTGGAAGGTTGGTTGTTAAAAAAAGTCAAATTTTTAAATGATCTCAAATCCATAGGTTTTACATTTGTTAGCAGACTGAAATATGTTAGCAGCTAAGAAAATATACATTATCTTAAAATAAGTTTTGATGTATAAAGTAGTGATTATTGATAACAAATGGTTAAAAAAATGACTTATCAAACTGGAAAGCACTTAAGATTCATGTAATGGTTGAAGCTAGGGTGGATGAAGAATTTGGAAGGTAGGTGAGAAGAATGCTATTATGCTAGTATTAGGTCTCCAAAGTGGTAGAGCTTCCCTAGTTTCATAATTTCTTCTTTTATTTTTTGGCTAGGGTCTAGTGTCCTATATATAATGGGAGAGAAGTAGGATGGATGGCAACCAGTGGTTCTATAGAATTATAGGGTTTGAAGGGATAGGATTAGAGTCTTACATATGCTATGGTGATTATATAGTGGAAGGGTGCTTCAGATTTGTGGGGTGTAGGGCTTGGTACCAGCTCCTAGAGATTTCTCTTATTTCTTTTTTGGCAGTATGTTAGTAAAATTGCTGGTGTATGAAGGGCAATCAGACATGGTGTGCAATGCAGAATGCAAAAGAATGCATGTAGGCTTTCTTTCTTAGGGAGAAATCACATAGTTATGAGAAGATATCTTGCTTTCTTTTAGCATGGGTGGTATGATATATGTGGGGGCCAAACACAAGAACACCATGTCTAGAGGTGCTGGGTGGCAAAGGAGAGACCAAAAGCAATCTGGCATGTTAGTTACCAAGATGGGTTCCTGGGTGGGTTGGGTTGGTTATGATCCCATCTATGTGGTGCAATCTATATGGTTTCTAGCAGTTCTAGGTTAGGATGCGAGTGAGGTGTGTATTGGATGGGTGTGCGTGCATGCTTACATGCACATGTGCGTCTGCATGGATCTAATATTGTGGAAGAATCGATGCAAGAATTGGTGAATATGGAAATGGGTGCAAATAGGTGGTCAAAGAAATGTGGGCTTGGAATTTATACAATGAATGTTTTTGGGTGTGGGTGTAGGTGTGCGAGTAGGTCCACTAGTAGGTATCTTTGTCATGTCATGTTATCAGATGTGCCTTTGCATTGATGGAGTGTCTTCTGCTTTGGGAGTATATTGGTGGGTTACTGGTATGGCATGCAGAATGCACCCATATCAACTTATCATTTGGTAGCGCTGATGATGCCCTTGTTTGGATATGGCTTGATACGGGTCAATATGATGCAGTATGCACAATACAAGGTGGAAAGAACATGTGGTATAAGGTGGTACAATCAGCATTTCAAAAGTTGCTTCAGACACAATTAATCTTGCATTTGTTATTGTGCTGATGAAAACTAGTTTATTTCACACATGCATTCAGGGTCCTAATTCTCATAATTCCAACTACAACTTGTTAACACATGGCTGTTTTCCAAATCTATATAGGTGCTGATGCGTGCTCTATCAAGTCCTCCTTTCAAAATTATCAAGTATGGTGGTCTCTTTCAGATTCCAAGTATGGGGGGACTGCTTTATTTGTGAAAAAGCAATTTCAGCCAAAAAAGGTTTCATTCTCCCTAAATCGAACAGGTAGACAGTCATGAGTTGACTTTGTGTTTTCAATTTCTGCCATTTGAGAATTTGATGTCCTTAGGTTTTTAATATCAGCTCTGCTTTTGTGAAACTTGCTTTCAGCTTGATAAAAAAAAAAATCTTTCTTTAATTATAATTTTACCAGAATTTATGGTGTTTTGATGATAATTATTTAGAAAAAGAATTAATAATAACCTTACAATACACTTGATCTTTAAATTGTAACCCAATAAGTTGTATTCTCCACCTCAATAGTATTTACTCATCATCATTACTAATAGGGTAGTGACTCAAGTCTGTATATCATAATCAATGTCACTTCCTTGAAATGAAAGCTTGAGTGATGATGGATTTGATGATCATGGTGGTTAGGGTAGAGGTGGTGGTAAGGCAGATGGGTTAGTCCATTTACTTGGGAGGCAGAGTTCACCTATCCTACACAGGACTGAGACCATGGAGCCAAACCCGAGATCTAGATATCAAGGTGAGGAAGGGTTGCTAACTTATAAGAGAAAAGCTTGGGGGGCCCTTGGGGGGTGTGCGGGAAGAACCGTTGTAGGACGAGGCAAATAGTCCGCTGATATTCTAGATCATTTTGAGGATTTATAGATGACCGAGGAACATTGATGTCAGCAATAGTTGGAGCTAATGGCATTGATGGAGCAAGAAGCTTAGAGGTGCAAGCTGAAGTTTGAGCAAGTTAGGCTGTCATCATCATCAATCAGAGTGCATATTATGGCCCTTCCCCTTCTACATATGATTCAAATGCATGCCTTCAATTGTCATATTCTGAGAGGTGCAAACTATATCTACCTTTATACAGATACATTCCAAGTACAGCATGGTGCTTCCTCTCATTACCATGAGCAGGGATGGCTAATCTCTTGCTTGATGTACTAGCAAGAGGGTTATCCCGAACAGTACGAGACATAGGATGAGCAACAGGGATGAGCTCAGTTTCCAAGCTGACATCATATTCAAGGACCTAATTATGAATGGGACCCAGATGCATATGAGCATCCTAGACATCCCACATGAGATTTGTAGCGAGTTTGATATGTTCATCTTAAACTCATGAATCCATTTTGTATAATTTGA
This sequence comes from Elaeis oleifera, assembly GCA_000441515.1. Taxonomy (NCBI): domain Eukaryota; kingdom Viridiplantae; phylum Streptophyta; class Magnoliopsida; order Arecales; family Arecaceae; genus Elaeis; species Elaeis oleifera. The sequence continues at coordinate 739,255 of KE504737.1, forward strand.
ATATGGTTTATTGGGAAATATTCAGATAATTATATTTCCATTTACATAGCTTTGGACCTAAGAGTACACTAAATAGGCCAATTTATCTGAGTCATGTTACTTTTGAAGTTCAAATATGTATGAAAAAGGAAAAAATAAAAGAATATAAAATTAATGTCCCAAGAAAGTACCAAGATGCTTGACCAGGATGGGGAGGGACATGGGGTGCTCCATTCGATGTGGAAAGCGGGACTCCCACATCTTACGGGATTTAAAGCCGTGGGTGTTATCGTATATCAAGTTAGGTAATTGCAATATGGATATGACAAAGTTGCAACTTGAAAAGCTAGAAGACTCTATGGAGATATGGCAGTTCAATTTGATGTTTTCAAATGATAAATTAGGACATAGGTGTGCACTAAGTAAATCAACAGATATCTTGAGTTCCATTGGACATACCAGTGAATATGAAACCCATGCTAAGTTTGGACATACCACTGGAAATGAAAATCCATGCTAAGTGATATGGAGAAAATATTCCTAGTTTGTTTGGTATAATAAATATTCCTAGTTGGCGGTTATACATTCAAAATGTTGATTATTTCTTTGTGTATCCAGTGGAACTTGGTTAAAAGATTAATGATAAGAAGGATTGTTCCCCTGGTGCTGCTGCTTGTAAGAATTTTCCGCATGTGCCGATTGAATTTTGTCAGCAAATATTTCTTTGTTGTATCTTATCAACTTATCATGAAAATAATATTTCTTATTCTATGGAGTTCTCTTTTCCTATGTATGCCTTTTCTAGTTATTTGTCTATCATCTCAGTGTGATGGGAAAATCACTCATATATATTTCTTTATTGGCAGCTTCAAAGCATGAACCAGATGGTCGGGTGATTATTGCTGAATTTGAGTCATATTTCTTGCTAAATACATATGTACCAAACAATGGTTGGAAGGATGATGAAAATTCATTTCAAAGAAGAAGAAAATGGGATCAAAGAATGCTTGACTTTGTTCTACAGCTGGAGAAGCCTTTGATTTGGTGTGGAGACCTCAATGTTAGGTAACAGAATGCTCAACAGGAACCATCTTTTTGTTAATTTTTTCCCTACTGTTTCTACCTGCATCTATTTTCCCGACCCTTGCTCTATGAGCTTTAAGCCTTCAAACATATCTTTATTCATGGTAGTTTTACAGAATGTTTAGGTGCAATGTTATTGTTTTAGCCCATGATACATGTTTTCGAAATGAACCTAACTTATTTAACCTAGCATCTTAATTCTGGTGTTCCTGTTTATGTTACACCTAACATTTGGCTAAACTTCTTGGGTTCTTTTTTTTCTACTTGGTTTGGTGGCCATATACATGACTTGCCCTTAAACCATAAGTATCATCAAAAACTGAAATTTGGTTTAATCATTATGCAGTAGTTGCATGTAGTTATGCTTTGTGGGATCACAAATAATTCATGAGTTCTTTCGTTCTTGGGTGCCATTGTATTGCCTTAAAATAAAGAGAGTTATGGTAATGTCATGGCTTTTCTTTTGGTAGGGATCTCATTTAGCTGTTTTAAAATACAACTAGTAAGGCATTCTACAAAACATTTTCTGATTTACTGCCAACAGGGTTTCATTCATTCACCTCCTACCCATAAAATATCCACCCATATTCAGTCTATACACGTGCTTATTTATCAGTTGTATTGCTATTTTGGTGCCAAGACATATATGATGTTTCGTTCTTCTCAACATGTGAGGATTCACCATGTCCATGACTCTTAAAGAGGGTGCTTAAAGGGAGAGGCAAGGAAGGGAGGTTTGTCTGCTTTGTATGGTTTCATTTGGCTTGGGCAATTCTACATCTCTCCTTCCCTTTTGCAATCACTAATCATAGTGTGGTAGAATGTAGATACAGCAACTGTCAGTGAGATGGATTACATCATTGCAATGGAAAATATCGACATTTATCTTCCCACTCATTTTCTTTCTTTTGATCTATATCTTCAGTTTCTTTGCACCTCATCCCAATTTGTTTCATAAACACTAAGTACAAAATCAATGGACATTAAAGAACATGCATGCCCATAACCAGGCTCGTGATGTTTCTGACCTTCTTATGGTGGGAGTCCTACACAAAGACCTGCTGCCTTCCCTCTGAACACTCCCCATTCATCTATTATACAGGTGTGTACCTTGAGCGGCACCACCAAATCAAGGGCCTTTCTCAATGCAATTCATATACATCTACATGTTGGTGCTTTAGATCATTTTCTTGTTTGACTTGCTTTTTGTTTTCTCCTGCAACCTTGTATTTTATTGTTCTTTCTCTTAATTGTTTTAATGCCATGGTAATAAGGTACAACTCTTACCTTTTACCAGAATTAGCTGCTTGTATGTCTTTAGCTCAAAATTTTAGTAGATCATAATCTATAAAGAAATTGATGTTTCCAAGTTTGTCCTGCCTTTTTTTACTTGGTATTCAATACATCTAGTTTGACATCATTCCTCTTCTAAAATTCACATTTCTTGCAATATTTGTCACTGTTTGCAGCCATGAAGATATTGATGTGAGCCATCCCGATTTTTCAGCAATGCAAAGCTCAATGGGTACACTCCTCCAGATGCAAGGGTAAGAATTTTATTGTTCACATGCAAGCTTGAAAGTTCACGTCCATCTTTTATGCATTATTGCTGCATTTGTTACATCCAAGGGTGATGGTTTTGAGCATGTAAAAATAAACAAACAAACAATAAATAAATAAATTGTGAGAATGCACAAGAATCATTGAGTTTGTAAATAGATCATTATATTTATTGATCAGTAATAACCATGGAGTATCTTTATATGGTCAAAAAAACATGACATTATCTTGTATCTTATATGGTCAAAAAGTCTGATATTATCTTGATATACCATGTATTAAAAGTATTAACCTCAAAGAAAGATTTATGTTTGCCTTTTTTCGGTCCTGCAAGTTCCAGTAGTATGAATCAGTTGATTCTGCTGTCTTATTCTCAATGACTTGCCGTAGTTTTTGGTCCTTTTTTTCTGCTCTCTTATTTTTTTTATCTTTCCTTATCATTTGCTTGTTTAATTTTTTAGTTTTTTTCACTTATTTGTTCTTATTATCCTTCTTTCTTTCCCTTAATCCATTTGGATTTCTTATGTACATTTTTACTTATGCCTTAGGCCATCATTCCATGTGTTTATATCGCAGTATTTCTGTGATGTGAGGTGTCATAACAGCTACTAGATAAAGTTTCATCTGCTACAATCATGAAATTGTAATGACAAACAAGTATCCAAATCATAGCACTGACTTACATTCTAACATCATTTAGAAATAATAAAGATATTAATAGTTATTCCTCTAATCATTTTTTGCTTAAAATCTTAAACTTATTTACTTTTTAGAAGAGATTCAATTGTAAATTTCATGATAGCATAAATCTTGATGGCTAAGATTATTTAATCTTGGCTGAAGGCTGTTTTGGTAGTCAAAAGCTATGAGTTCCTCTCCCCATTTGGTATTTTTTAAGATTTAAGCAACATGTTTAGGGTTTTAAATTCATGTTACCTTCTTTTTGATACTTGTCCACTTCGCAGTAAACCGGTCAATGGAAGCTTAGAAACTAAAGGTACGTATGCTGGTGCAGGACTGTGGACAGCCAGGGTTTACCTTAGCAGAGAGGGACCGTTTCTCCAAAATACTGTCCCAGTGAGTGAACATGACAAAATCTTTTATTGTTGTTCAATTAAAATTAAAATTCATGTCAGATCCTGTATTATTGATAGACTATGCTCATCTGTTTTAGTGCTCCGATAGTATTTTACATGTCTTATATTGAATTGGATAATCAATCTGTTACTTATTAATTATTGATCCATGTCTGAAGAACCTTCAGCACCAAAAAGAAGTATGTTTTCTCACTAGACCTATTTACATCCATATCATCCACCCCAAAGAGAAAAAAGCTACTTGTAAATCCCATAGTCCTTGATTTGGGACAAACGGGAAACCTTTAAGCAACAGAAATTACATAACTGAATGTTATTGTTAAGTTTTCCCACAGTGGATGGCACTTGGGTCATTGTGGTTCTTTGGACGTAGTGAACACTGGCTCTCTGCATAAATTTGTGCACAACTTAAGGGTTTGAATTTCTCCAGAAAAATTATGGGTGGAAAAGCATTTCTATCATAGGTCACACTCAATTGGTTTACATTCTAAACAAAGCCTTTTCTGTTGTTAACTTAATTTTGTCCTTGTTTGTGCTTGCAGAAGTCCATAGTTGATGTACTTTACCAACAAATGGCATTGTAATTTTACTTTAGGTTTACGGTTTAGTATCATTAAGCTTTTGCAAGTTTTGGGCCCCTACGGATATCTGAGTGCTACAATAAAATGCCTTACAGAGGAAAGCTGATAGATGCTTACAGATTTCTTCACAAGGAAAAGGACATGGAACGTGGCTTTCCTGGTCTGGTAACCCCATTGGCAAGTAAGATGGTCTGCATCCTTTCTATTTTATTCATTTTTTGATTGCATTTATCAGTATGTCTGTTGGTTGCAGCAGGTGTTTTCATATTTCTGGTGCTGAGGTTGCATCATAGGGCTTTGTGTAATGAACTTCTGATTCAGATCTAAGAAATTAGAGTTTTTTGCAAGCATTGGACAATGCCACAAGACAATTGTTACTGTTTCTTTTTCTTTTGTTTGTTTTTTTTTAAAGGGTCTTTATGCCATTTCCTTGAAGCAACTTTATAATGTGGCTGACTAAGTAAATATCATCTTCTAAGTAAATATCATCTAGTGTCTGAAGTTGTCCACAATCTTTCTCTTTGTTTAAATGTTAAACTTAACAAATTTTCCTTATATTCTTGAAAATATTTGGTTATTTGTGTTTTAGGTACCGAGGCAAGAGAATGCGGATTGATTATTTTGTAGTTTCAGAACAGCTCAAGGACAGGATTGTTGCATGCGTTTTGCATGGGCATGGAATTGAACTAGAAGGTAAATAACAATATCCTGCAGGACCTGCACTTCAAAATTTTCGGGTAACTTAGGCCCTTGGAGTGCCATTTAACATTTAGGCCCTGTTGACTGGGCATTTTATTCCTGGACTCTGTCTCAATGGTCATTTAGCTAGTTCCCATCCCGTGCATTGTGTAAAAAACATGCATAACTGTGCATAGAAACAGGCCTCACTGTCTGTCTGGGACCACACATCAGATGAAATGTGGTAAATGATGAATGGTAAAATGTCAGTGAAAACAAATGACCAGGAGTCAAGTTGTCCAAAAGTACAATATTCTAGACCTCATGCAGCTCCCAGTACTAAGATTTCTTTTGTTAAACTATACATCCTCTGTGAATGCATACTTTTTCTATTATTTAGTGCAGTTTTTGTCCATGCTATTCTCAAATCATTACTGCCCCTTTCATCTGAGTCTCTCTCTCTAGTAGCTCTTCTCTTGCAAAAGCACGCACCATCTCAGGTGGTTTTCCATTTTTGTTATCACATGCAATTTTTAAACTTAATGTTAGACTTGTTTTTATCATATGCTCTTTGATTTCACCACATCATCCATGACATTCTCATCTCTATCATGTTTGTATTATATGATCAGAGTTTAACGTTCCCAATATGAATTTGCACATTTGCAACACATGATCTGAAGATCCCTTTTTCCATTTAACATCCCAAATATGAATGTGTGCATTTGCATCACATGATCTGAAGATCCCTTTCAATACAGAACACTGATGGCACTCCTCTTGTTGTTTGACCTGCTTAATGCTATGTGATCTCTCTCTCTCTCTCTCTCTCTCTGACACACACACACACACACATTTGCCTACAGATTATAGACCAGCTAATATTGAAAATGTTCATATTAGGGTATGCTTGGTGATCAATTTTGTTGGTTTCTCATTTTGTTTCCAGTAAATTGTTTTCTGATATTTGCTTAAATTCTGCTTATTTGTTAATTGGTATCCATCAAAATTTTTGTCTGTATTTTAAGTCCAGTATTGAGCCTTAGCATCATTTAAAAAAAACACAATCATCTGCAAGAAGCATACATCATAGCACCTTCTTATTGATAGTATGTATGAGTTAATCCACCATGCTCAATAGTCAATGCTATTTCATAAGTCTTCACCTTTGTCTTATTGCCTATGTATTTTATATATATGTGTGTGTGTGTCAGAAATCGTAAAATTATCATTAGTGGGGTACAAGGTTTTAAATGGTGTGTATTGAACCGACGGCATCAAGAAGAATGAAAAACCTTGATACTAGCTGGTACAGTCAGTACAATACCATGGGTGCGCCCCAGTATAGATCAGTATGGAGTGGTCCATACTAGTATTGATGGTTTTGGCATCTCAACCCATAGCGGCGCCTGTTTTGTGTTGGATTTGTATGATGCTGACCATGCCAACCCACCAGATTTTAAATTCATGGTAGGGTGTTCCTGACCATCATCTTGGTTGGTTGTCATATTGCTCTTATCTCCTTGCACTTCAAATTTCTCTTTCAAGTCTTCCTTATAAATTGTTTCCTTTAAAGCTTGTGACCATAATCAAATTTAACATCCAACCTCACCATAATTATTTCTTACGCTCATAGCTCCCCCTTCGAACATGATGACAATTTTAGTCTTACCCATTTAACATAGTTTCTTCATTGGGAATTTTCTAAGAGTTTAATAGAAACCATGTGACCATTCTTTCTCTTCTGTCTATGTCAGTTCCTTCAGGGAAAAAATAGTCCCATGGTTGTGCTAACGTAAATAGAAATTGGTCTGGGGATCCTTGTAAGTTTTACCATCATGGGTAACCCATAAGTTTATTTGACCAACGTTGCAATTTTATGATTTTTCTTCTCACTCATTAGAAGTTATTTAATTCTTAATATTTTTATAAATAGTTAATTAACCAAATTTTATGATTCTTTGAACACTTGTTCACATTTAATCTGATTGTAAATCCTTCAATCTTTTCTTGCCAATACTTTTTGATGCTCTCTATCACATTTATCTGTATAACAATGTTCAAATAATCTTCCTTATGTCAGGTTTAATTTTTGGTAAAATCCTTTTCAGTAACTTCATTTCGCAAAATTTCCGTCTTACATGACTTATGCATAAGCAGTGGAATAGGTACAGATAATGTCCATCGGGAACTTCAAATGTTACAATAACTTTTACAATCTAGTTCTCTTATGATGTGCATGATCACCAAAATCATATTCTTCTACATCTTCAATGTAATTGATTCACTTTAAATCCCTATGTTTTCTCCATATCATCCTATCTTAATTATCGGATTCTTCTGACAATCTTAAACGACTTATTAGAGATTCAACTTAATTCTGAGTTATTATGATTGTCATGTGGTATATAGTAAATTTAAATTATATATGACAATCAAATGATGGTGAAACATGTTTCTTTCATTTAATAGCTGCAAAAAGACAATATTTTAGTTGTTTCAATCTAAAACCATCAAAACAACCATATTTTTTCGAGGCCAGGGGTCCCAAAGAACTTAAACTTTAAATGATATCTAATTTGTTTATTTATTTTTAAGATTTCATCCACTATATTCTTTTTGCCCCTCTTTTGGTCAAAACTATTGCAAGTGCTGCTACCAAAACCACTAACTCATTGCATCGAGCCAAAACCGAAACAGAAATCAAGAATGTTTGAACCTTGCACCTAGATATAATAGACATTTGTAGACAATTTTACCAGTAGCTTACTGGTATGGTAGAGGTTGATACATCAAGGGGTGTGCAGATGTATGGTATGCTGCCGGAGGTGAGATAAGAGCTGTAGCATGTGCTGGTGCAGTCCCAAATCGAGCCCCCATCCTATACTGATACCTTACCTGTACATTACAGTATGCACCTTACCGGACGGTACAGCTCAGTACAGCAACTAGGTCAATGTTCATTGGTATCACTTTCTTATATTTGCTTGTTCATCTCTTGTTTCTTCTTCTATAAGTTATATGCATATGTACTCAAGTCACATTGGATCAGTCACCAAGTGCTCATCATGTTTTCTTTGTATGTTTTTGCCATGCTACCTCTCGAGCCTTCGCAAGCTTTGTATCAAATCTTCCGTTAATTGATATTCATTATGTACATTTCATGTCCCCAACTGCTGCTTCCTTTACAAGCATTTAATCTATCACCTGTCAATATCCTTGGCCTCTATTTTTTGCAACATTCTATCTATCCATTTCCCAGAAATTATTTTATTGTTTTCTATCTGACCTGCACCACATAACAAACTTTTGGTCGATATTGTATGCATTTTACAGGTTTTCTACATAGCTATTTGATTTGATGTTCTGATCTAATGAAATAAGCCAGCATTTCTTTTTCTTCATTTTGCTGCAGGTTTTTACGGAAGTGACCACTGCCCTGTTTCACTCGAGCTTTCACCAGAAACATCTGAAGCTAATGCTAGCTGACGCTCCTCGGGAGAATGTGAATTTGAGATAGGATGCCAGATTTGTCACGGCATTTGGACATCACACTACAGTCCTTTCGAAACATACCGCACTAGCCTCTTTAGACTTGTCCTTTTTTGTAGCTACAACTTATTTGAGAGCTGTAATGCGGTAGATTTCCTTCTGTAGAATTGCTGTCACATTTGACTTGCATGATGCTGCTTATTGCGTACGTTATTTTTTTTTTTTGGTTACCAATATTTAAAGTGTCCTAATTACAACTGAACACTGCTTTTCCTAACTGAACTCTGAGATATGTCATTCAAATGTGACACTCCTGATGTGGCTATGGAGTCCCACAAACATCTTCAAAGATAGCATCTATAGTTGCCAACTAAGATATGAGACCCTCTAATATGTAGGATGAGCTACATTACGTGCCATCTTTATTTTGACATGATATGAGCCATTATTCTGTCATATGGTGGGATGTTTTATTCTAGTTGTATATTGAAAAAAGCAAAGGCAATACCGTGAGCAGATTTGTTCTGCTGGGAGCTGTGCTTCCAGTGGCAATTTCTCAAAACTTGGGCCAAGCAGGCAGGTTGAATTTGCGAGATTGAAATGCAGGGCATTGACGCTTTGCACAGAAAGCAGTATAATATTGGAAAGAGTCGTGTTTGCAGTGGAAGAATCTTGTTCATCAGAAACTGGTCATTGATAACTGCAACAACTTTATCTGGCACCAATAGGCAAAGTTGAAACTCCGAAGCATCCATTAACTAAAGCATCGATTCTAGTTTGATGGAAGTCTACACCATTATGTTTACATATCAACATTGGCCAAAGGTATTTATATCAGTGGATCCATGAACCAGAGCTTCTTGAAGATAGATGCTCTCCAATGGGAGGCTCAATCATTCCGGAGGATTCCAAAGAGACAAATCCCTTCTGGTATAGCTTGAACAAAACCCGTACGAAACCCGTAGATTGAATTGGATTACTTTGTGTCGTTTATAACGTGTAGACATCATCGACTAGCCGTTATACGTAACATTGGTCAACAATATTTAAAATGATTAAGGGTGTTCTTTGTCCCTTTAACTAAGTTCTAGTTTTAGTTGGGTTTCAGAAGTTTTGGACCGGACCAGTTTATTTTGCTGTCACGTTTGCGATACGAGACAAGTCCATCCGATTCACGCAGGGGAATCAGATTGGTAGACAAACCATAGAACTGTTTCAAACCCTTATAGAGTTATACATGTTTGCATGGAGATGCAGTCCATTTGCCTGACGCGGTTAAGCTAAAGTCCTGGTCAGGACCTCTTTGACTGAGAGGCCTTGTCTCACCCATGTTACCTACCTGATATTTTTCCAAGCCAACATTGGAGTCCAGACGTTTGACTTCAGCATCAGATATAGAGTGGTTGCCAGAACCATGAGTAAATCACCATTACATGTCACCAAAGCATTGCCTCCCAACTCGAATCTACTCAAGAATGATATTGAATCTGATATCAAATGAATGATTGAACTCAGATTTAAGTGGATGAGAGAAAAATGAATGAATGACCTAGAGACAACATGTAAAAAAAAAAAAAGTAATATAGAATAAAAAACCATAATTATACATTTTATGGTACGATTTGCAAGCTATAAATGAAAGCTGCAACTCTGCAATGTTATAAAATGGTGCTTAACAGCCATAGATGCAAGAAGATCCAATACGCCATGAGACCTAGCCTTGCTTCTGGGCGGTTCATCAATATCCGACCTCCAGAAACCCTGCAAAAGAACCAAGTACAGATTAGAATGACTTCATCTGCTTAAATTTAGACAAGCTATTATCTTTAGCAATAAACTAGGGGCCTGTTTTGATGCCTGATCACCTATATGTAAGGCATCCCCATCATAGTGGGAATTATGTAACCTGAACCATTAGATTTAGCCTAAAAAGAAGTAAAAAGCGATGCCAAATTTAATATCTTACCAGATACCATCAACTCTATCTGCAATCAACTTTCCTTGCTTTGGAATGAGACCAGATGTGTTCAGAGATTTGAAAATGTGACCTGCCAAGAACAAATTGGTATTCCATCAGCAGCTAGAACTAGTTTAAGATTGAGGCTGACAATATCAAACCTTTGTCATCAGTTTCCTGGGAAGCAATTAATCAATCTGACTCAGAATCAATGCTAAGAACAATGTGGCCGGTCGACCCCCTCCGCATTGTTCTCACATGCACAGCAGTGGAGATGGGTATTATTGAGTTCTTCCAATTGGCCCTGCATATATGCATATGTAAGTTCAGGATCTCCACTATAAATACTTCAAACTGCTTTCAGGTTAGTATTGGAATGATAAATCAATATTACTGTGTTGCAGTTTAGTTTACAAATCTGATGACTTAAAAAGTATGGATGAACTAAGATTGGCCCTATAAGCATAGGGACAATGACCATTGGCACTAGTTTTGGGAAGGACTAAGAAATGTGGTGGGATAGGAAGGCCAGAAGAAAGAAAGAGATGGTTTAATTTGTAAGAAAATTAAATTTGATAGGGACAAACTGCTAATGATTAGTCTTGCTAGTTATGGTTTTATAGTTATACATAGTTTTGAATCGGTACTTGAAAAGGCTTGATATGGTAATGAACATTGCCACAAGCTTTAAATGGAGATGGGCAAGCACAGAATAAGGCTTTCTTTATTTACTTTTTAAGGTATGAATATTTCTTCTCTGTGCATTCAGAACTGACTAAAGGCATGCATTCAGAGTTCATGTTTCTAGTATTTCAGTAGTTGCATTAATAGAATAGTGGATGCATGTGATGTCTAATGATAATTGAAACAGGACCCATCATTGTAAAAGTTGGACACCTAGGCGGTTCAATTAGATTCCAGGTAACTTTGACAGCCTAGGTAGGTCATTTTATAATCCATTTTATGTGCATGCTCATATTATGAACCTATATTCTCATTCTTTTGTTTAATTTGGTGTCTCTTAAAATAAGGTACACTTACCAAAGGAAGAAGGGAAATTAAAAAGCTTATTTAAGAAGTTATAACCCTCATACTAAATCATCCAAACCCAAAAACCTTTCCCTCCATCAGAAGTTCAAGGAAAGTGGTAATTCTACGGCTACTTCACTGAGTGGTATGGGTCCATACCATACTATTCTAGAGTGCACTGAAACAGAGAAAGCGGGAGAGGGAAGGGGAGGGAGGAGAGAGGAGGAGGGAGAGGGAGAGAGGGAGGCACCTTTTGTGATAACACGGCCCATTGGGCCTAAAGCCCAAAAAGCCACCCAGAAGGAAAAAAAAAAAACAGGGAGGAAGACTCCCGATCGGAGTCTTCCCCTTCTCCGATTCCGATCAGGAATCGGAGTCTTTGAGGGACCCTAAGACTAGCCCTATAAGAACCCCCTTCCTCTCCTCTAAGAGAGGACACATCAGTCACCGAGGACACATCAGTCACCGATGATCGCCGGAGTTCTTCTCCGATTTTCTCGATTGAAGCCGCGGCCCCTCGACTC
>KE504737.1:758984-770005 GCA_000441515.1 Elaeis oleifera
ATGGTCGTGTTATGTCCCGGATTTGGGACGTGACACCTTTTGTAGACATAAGATATTGCATGCTACACCACAAAGTGAATTGACATAAGTTTTCTTTAGGAATATGATAAGAGCAACACTATCTTCTGTCAAATTTCATTATTTTGATGTAACAAAGTTAAGTGCTTCATTTGTAAGAAAATTTTTGGTATGATTTGGATTCTTATGCTTTTATGTATGCACCTCTTTTGTAATATATATTCTATATTAAATTTAAAAGTAAATAATAAAATTCCAATGAGAGTAAATAAAAAGTAAGAAATATTGAGGACAAGTTATATGAAAAAATATTTAAATTCCTACTTTTATATAAAATTATAGATATATAAAAATTTGAATAAATTGAAAAAAATACTCAAAGCCAGATGGCACCCTTCCTCCTCATAGCTATTTCACTAACCATTACAATCATGATATGGTATTGCCACAAATTTTTATCATCCCATAAATCTTGATTTTTGCTTTTCTCCGCGATGTAATCTGCTGCATCTATGGTAATAACTCACCTCTCTCATCATAAAAAAATAAACTAAAACTGACATCCAAGATACAAAAAGGCCAATTATTTGTTTATTTTATTTTCATTGATTACTGGAGCAGATATGATATCTAATATGGTATAATAAATTTATCTAGAGAAAAATATCCATGGGACAAATATTTACCCAAGATGTAAGATAGGGTTATAGTTAATGTACAGAATGGTAATTTTTTTCAATCCAGTGGATAGTTGATCCGATCCAATCCGACTCGAATGGGGCGGATTTTACTCTATTCGATTAAGAAATGAGGTAGATATGGATTTTTAAAAAAATATCCAAAATGATTCGAATCGGTTATATAGCCCATCTCCACCCGCTCTTGATTTATTTAAATTTAAACCTCCCATGGCTCTCTCTCCCTCTCTCATTTACGTCAAACCCATGCCGCACCCACTCCCCCTCCCCCACCCTCTCTCACTCTCGCTCTCGCTCAGTGGCCAACGGGTCCCCACCCTTTTTCCCACCCCTAGCGGCGGCGGCGGCGGCGGGACGTCGGAACCCTAGCCATCGTCTAAGCTTCCCTATCAGCCGCTCCAAGCCTCCCACCTGATCGAGACTCGTGAAGATGGAAACCAGAGGAAAACAGGGGAAACATTTGGGCTGTCGGAACCCTAGCCATCGTCTAAGCTTCTCTATTCAGCCACTCCAAGCCTCCTACTCGATCAAGACTCATGAAGACAGAAATCATCCCACCCGATCGAGACTCCTGAAGATAGAAATCAGGGGAAAATGGAGAAAAACATTCGAGCTGCTAGAACCCTAGCCATCATCGAAGCTTCCTTATTTAGCCGCTCTAAGCCTCGCACCCGATCGAGACTCGTAAGGATAGAAATTAGAAAAAAATGGGAGAAAACATATGGGCCACCAGAACCCCAGACATTGTCTAAGCCAAGCCTCCCACCCAATCGAGATTCCTGAGGATGGAAGCCATAGGACATATACGAAAAATCAATGAAAAACAAAGGAAAGCCGGAAAAAATTAACAGGTAGGATCTTTTCCCACATAGATTGATAATTTTTTTCCTTTTAATTCTTTTTCTTTTCATTTCATTCTCTTTTTTTGAGATATATGAGGAAGGAGAGCACCTGAGGTTAGGTTCTGGTTGGGGTTTTGATAGCTTAATCTTGGTGGAAACATGATATTTGTGGAGTTTGGGGATGGCTGGATGGGCCGTCAGTGGTTGTAAGGTGGTAGCGGAGATGGAGAAAGGAGAAGGGGAGATTGATTCGGATACATCCGATCCGACCTATCTTTGGAGTTCGATCTGAGACAAGTATGAAGCAGGTACGAGTATGATTTTTTTTTCCTATCGAGGTGGATTCAGATATCGATCGACCTGACCTATTGCCACCCTTATGGCATCATTTATACGTCAAACTAGAAAAATTTAGCCAACAATACCGATCTTGGTACAAATAGTGCAATTCAAAATTTCTTAAGGTAGTATTTGTTGATCCAGATGGGATCGGCAAGATGATCTTAGATTATTAGTGATCTTTATTTCAGGATAATTTATCCTCGATGGTCTATGATCACCTCATTTGATGTATTATGTTTCGATGATTAAAGATCCCGGCTATCGAAAGTAAGCTTTGGCATTTCACGAGAATCCAAGATTAAGAGCATATAATAAGAAAATATTCCTAATATATTTCATAAAATTTATTTATTAATTATATAAATATAATATGATAAATTTATAATATATCTATTAATATATTTTACAAAATAATTTATTAATCTTATACAAATATATTAATTGTTATTATAGAATTAATATATTCATTTATACTTATAATATATTATTATTTTGATACTAATATTTATTTTGATTAAAAAATAAGGTAATAGAAGTAATATATTAAATAATTTTGTAATAGAAACATAAAATACAATAATATATCTCTATTATAATTTTCAATTATAATTGAATAATTATATGATAATAATATAATATAGTATAATATAATAAATATAATATCAATATAATATAATTTGTATAATATTGTATAACATATTGATGATATATTGATATACTAATACTTTTTGCTGCACTGAGAAATATTTTTATCTTCAAATTTTAGTCTAAAATTACAATCTTGAGGTGATTTTGGATACGTGATCTCACGGATGGATTTTCTATCACTAGATTGGACAGTGAATTAGAAAATGAAAGATTTGAGATCGCTGTCATGTAGAATTATCACGATGCAATCTAATGTTCCTATTACCATCATCCATATTATTTTTGATCTTAGAATGATCACCTCATCCAAACGGTCCCTAAAAATCCTAAAAATTTAGATTACTTTTATAACTATAGTTAGAGGTTCAATAATAATAATAATTTTAATTTTTTTCTATTAATTTTAATTAATAAACGAGCATTTGAACACACAATTTTAGTGGTTTATAAAAAATTCTAAAAATAATATGTCAGGTTGTCTGTCGGGTTTGCCCAGCCGGACTACATGAATTGGGTGGATATACATGGAGGGGCCATAAGGGGTTCGGCTTGTATCTTTCACGAGAAGGAATGATTGATCTTCTTTTGCGACATCATCCGTTGGATCACACCGTTCCCAGCTATCAAAGCACACAAAACTCTCTAATTCATCACCAGCGCAGATCTCGAAGCTAGGTTTGCCGGATCCATCGGTGGATTCGAGCGAAGAAAGGTGAATTATTCTTTGGCGCAAAACATACAATCCCTACCCGTCCACAAGGCCCTCTGTTGTTCAAAAAAATATGTATATATTTTCGCTTTTTAATTCAAATAAATTTCCAATGCCAGCTCCTCCCTTTCTTCGGCGCTTCCCTTTTCTTGTTCTCACTTCCCAACTCCGCCTCATCGGAAAGAACAACCGCGGCGCCGCCGCCGGCAGAAGCGGGGGCCGCGGCCTTCCCCCCACTCCCCGACCTTCAGACCCGAAAGCAGGTACATTCTTCCTTTTCCTTCCTTTATTCCAATCTGTGCATCATCCGCAAAGAACTTTTCCCAATCCCCAACGACATCACAAACCCCTTCAATTCTTTAGCCTAAATCTCTGTTCTTCATCTCATAAATTTTTTGCCAAGTCTCCAGGAATGTTGGTACCAGGGGGAGATTATTTCATCCCGTCGTCTCTTTGCTTGATGTAAGAGCAGTTTTATTCTCATTAAGTCCATTGTATGCACTTGTGGTGCATGTTCATTATCGCCGTTCATGCTTGAAATTTTAATCATTAGATTAATTGGACAAAGGACTAAGGACTCTTCTTTAGCATCAACCTTGTGCTCAGGAGGGGCTTTTGATTTGCCTTAGCTCATGAAAGAGTTGGTTGGTGGGAAAAAATGCGAATAAAACTTGAGGGAAATACTGACTGTAGAAGAGTTTGTAGACCTGACTTCAAACTTATTGGGTCATGCTTGAGTTTTAGGGCAAATTGAGAAAAAGTGTATTAAAAACTTTTTCCTTGGGAAAAATGATTAATCTGGTTGCTTAACTTATGGAAAGGCAAGCGATTATAAAAAGGTGGCACCTTTTGTTTCTTCTTGAACTTGCAAATATCTAAAATTAAGCTTACCCCAAAGAAAAAGAAAAGAAACCTTTGAAGTTTTCCAGTGTGTAGAGACGCACTTCTTTATGTTGTTCTGTTAAAATACTGCATTTATGACTATAATAATTTGTTGAAAAATTGAATTTCCTTTTTAGTTTCTGGAAAAAGAATAGTTACCTAAACTGAACTTTGCTAAGTGTGGATCCAGCATTGCACAGTCCAAATGTGTATAAAATTGGAGCAGGTACAGCAACAAACAATCCAAATGTGTATGAAATTGGAGCAAATACAGGAATAAGTTACCTAATTCGTTTCAGCTCTAGCATCTAGGTCCTCAGTCATGCTTCTTAGGTCCCAAGCAGCCCTTATATGTGATTTTGCCACTTTTTCTAGAAGTTCACATGTGCAGGTTAGTTCCAAGTTTCAAAGGGAATGTCTGGCATAAATAAGAGAAGGGTTGCTCTTGGGTGGGTAAAATGCAGTTTCGAAAGGAAGGTTATGATACCTAGCAGGTTTGCTGCTTTTGTGCAATAACCACTAAGCAAGCAACATATGGGAAGAGAGATGACGCAGACTCTATTGCATCAACTAGTGTGAAATATATAAAGTAGTGATCTAGTGGATGTTGGATGATGACATTTCAGAGAATTTTGTTTTGAAATATCTCTATGGCTTGCCTTCGGGATGAATCTGATTTCTTATGTGAAACCCTGTCTTTTGCTTGTTTAAACTCTTTCCTTGTCTGGGGGATTCTTTTATGGTTGCTTTCTAGAGGCATGTTTAAATTGTGTAACCAACAAGGTTGGTCTTCCTGCTGCTAACTATGCTTTATGTTTCAGATTCATGTCCCTCTCGTCTAGTGTTGCCACTGTCATACTTCAAAACCATTTAATTTCAATTTTGAAACATTTCGAGTCTTAGATTGATAATGCCTTAATCCATATAATTGCCCCTTTCAGCTGAGACAAGGTCTGCTTGTAGAATGGTGGGATGCCATTTTATTCATCTGTTGCAATTCAACTCCAGTTACCTATGGCATTTGCTCTATATTTTTCCTACATGCATCTATATAACCCATTTGGTGACCAAATCATCTAATTAAGCTCTAGAACTGTATGGAATAGGTTAGGGTGCTCCATTGACTGCTATACTTACAACAATCTGCAAGAAGAGCTAACAAAATCTGATGCCTTGGAACCACATTTATCAGTGATTAACCATATGTTGTCAAGTCAGAACTAAAAGTTTCATTTAACTTGTTCACAACAGCATCACATAACCTATGATAACCAGTAAGCACTATCATATTTAGCTTTGTTTTCTAATCCCTCGTTGCTACTTGTTTCCATCAAAGTCCACATCCTCTGTTAATATTCACTTTCCAAACCCTGTTTTCAGGTTATATCAAAGTATTTTTAATCTCTTTCTCGGCCCCAAGTTTCTATCTGTTTCATACCAGGCCTTCCTATGTCTTCATTGCATATACTCCCACCATCTTGATTGATTTTAACCTCCACATTTTCAACCACTAAGGTTCTGGTATTTTCTTATCGCTAACTCTTCCTAGCTGGTTTACTACATTTCTGTCCCAATGTACTCTTTTTAATGTTAATATTCTCATGTTTCAAATGTTCTTTATTGCTTAATGCTGGCTTATTCAACACTGGTTTTCATACTTTCCCTTATCAAACTTTCCTGGTATATTCAACATTGTTTTTCGTATTTTGCCTTATCAAACTTGGCCTCAAGGGCATGCAATGATCATATAATGCTCAAGGTCTGCATTTTAATTCATTGCCAGTGTTATTTTAATACAGATGTCTTTTTCATCTCTACTTATCATAATAGAATGAAGATGTCAATAATAATAGTTGATTTTTTTACCTCTTGGTGAGAAATTGTAATTGCTGTCACAACATTGGTGTTGTTTGTTATCATTTGAAATGAGAATAAGATCTCCATTTTGGTCAATTAAATTTGGCCTAAATTTAAATCCCATAGGACGAGGTTGTTCTGATTTTTCATGGAATGGGATGAACCGCCATCCCGCCCATTCCGACACTTGGGATAGAGGATGTTCCAAGATGTCTTGATTAGGACGCACACTAGTTGGACAGTCTTGTCTTGACACATGGGATAGTATCCTGTCTCAATGTCCTGCTGGTACCTGAATCCTTGATTTGGCCCTTATTCTTTAAAACTTCCATTGTAAATCTAAGTTGACATTCACGCCTTCTCTAGTCTTATCGGCTATTGCTATATCATCTACAAGTAAGTACACTAATGGATCCTCAGTTGAACAGTGAGAGTTAGTGCATTAGTAACACCTATGAAAAGGTAAGACCAAGATCTAGCTTCTATTGGAGGTTTATTGCCACTTGGTACTTACTAATCTTTCCATAAATAGTCTGCATACTTGCTAATATGCTACATACTTGTCTTTATTTATCTTAATTCCCATTTATTATTCTTTCCATGTGCCACCAATTTAACTCTTTGTATATTAGTTCAGATTCAAGACCTATAGCATAGAACCCAAAGAACAATAAAATCTTTCTCTCACTAGAAACTGCATCCATAGAAATGTTACAAAGAAAAGAACTTGAGAAGAAAAAACTGGAAGATTAGAGATGAATCAAGAAAGAATGAAGGAGAGGAAGAGGGACCGTGAAGTATGTCATTAATTTGTGTTGTTGTGTACATATTAAGGGCAAACTAATGTGGCCTAAAAGTATCTGGCTACCTGGACTCAGTGGCCAACATGAATAAGGCTGCGTCTGATGCATTTTTCGCCTTTAATACTGGCCAACCTACAATGTTGATCAACTAAGATTGTCCAAAAAATGCCAGTTATATCAAATTAGTAAATTAAATGATAAACATGAAATCTTCAGCATTCCCTTCAACCTTGAATGTTTATACAAATCAACCAAGTTTGGATTAATGTTCACCTAGTTGTATTTTCTAAGGGCATTGTGACATTGCCAACAATATGATTTGATATACAAAGAGATTTTATCCTCATATCCACTTCAGTGAATTAATGATCCACTTTTGTACAAGGATTGATGGATCACTTTCCATGCCTGAGACTGTCACATGTTAACATTGTACGCATCGTGCTATGTCATTCCAGTCATTTGCCTAGCCACTTATCAGACATTGTGGCAGACAAAATGGGTCCATTTCAGTGCATGTTGATCCCCCACACCAGCATAGATATACATGCAAATATTACATCTGCAGTAGCATTGTTACTTCCAGGCCTTTGCCCTTTATTTACTATTTCTTATCAAATTTAGTTTCCTCTATTATACAACAGTTCTTCAGTCATGAGTATTCAATTCCCTTGTGGTTCTCCTTACATTGGCATGCCAGTTCATCTCAGAATTGCCATTTAATGCCATGCATGATTCTGGAATGGCACAGTTATTACCCCTGATAATTTGTCCTCCACATACTCTACCACGTTGACTTTTTTCTCCAAGATGCACATTAATTTTCCAGCTTACGAATTCATTTCTTTTCCCTTATGTTCAATTTGCAATGGTGCATTATCTTATACTGAAATTATCATATGATTCTGGCCTTTTCTACTGGTTATTCTGCATATGCTTTACTTATGTCAGTCATATCATCGGTTAAAGTCTCCATTAGCTAATCACTTAAAATCCGTAATTTGTTAAATTTAGCTTCCATTGGTTCAAATTCATCCCATGTTGTATTTGCTACCTTGCTGCCGTTAAGTTTTAGCGTCCCAAGTTCCAAGTGGAAGGATGAAAGGATTCCTATGTAGAATTACATTTCATAACTGATGAGTTAAGCAGAAAACCAGAAAAAGCACTAGGAGAGAACTTTAAATAAAGATGATATACATTTATGATTTGCACAAATGGAGCCCACTAATCTAGATTGGTAGACTACTATGCTTATGCGGTAATACCAGAGGTAGATGACATACATTTATGATTTGCATAAATGGCGCCCACTAATCTAGATTGGTAGACGACTATGCTTATGCGGTAATAGCAGAGATATTTTTAAATGTTCACCTTGTTTGCCAAATAAGAAAGAGCAAACAAACTTGCTAACAGTATAAAGTTGTGGAACCTGTAGGATATCTGGCACACCTGTGCTAATTTGTCGTCTGTTTCACTGGTAACTTATATTTATATGGTTGGAAATATCTTATCTTAGAGATCGCTTCAGAATAATTATGGGATGGTGGTGAAACATCTGTGTAGCTGTTTTTTGCAATCATGGTGCCTTTTAAACTACACCTGTGTCAGCAGCTATGGAAGTCTCCAAATTGGTCTGCCAAATTGCTTCAGTTTCTTCTTAAGCAGCATCACCCCGCCCCGCACCCCGCCCAGTACTGCGGGCGGAAAAGAAGGCAATTTCCATCTTTGTTCAGATCCTGAGTGTGAAGGATTTCATTTAATAATAATGAGGTCTGTACACTTGCACATATATCATCACCTCTATGTATATAAGCATAGATAATCTGTAGTTGTTGTTTCAAGTAGAATCTTTGTTGTCCGCATGCTTGAATAAACTGTGGCAGGATTGCTGTTTAACTGGTGGGAACTATTTTTGGTCAGGAAATTGAATCCACATGGAGAGGTAAAAATAGAATTCATGTGTCATAGCTGTTTCAACATAGGATTCTTCTGAGACCATGATGCAATATTTTTCTCGTACTCTTTCACTTTCCACTTTTACTCCTATAACAGCTACTGCTATACTCTTGCTTTGTCCAATTGTTTCTGTATTATCTTCTCTGTAATAGTTCGATGACAATTGTGTTAACTTGGGAATTTCTTTCTTTGTGATGGTGTAAAATGAATGACATTATCTTCTATACATTCAACTTAGGTTGACCAAAATTTACATTAAGAAAAATTTCTTGATCTTGATAGCTTTAGATGTTAGGATAATTGCTTTTAATGATAATTGTATGATTGTAATAATTTTATTTCAGTCACCTGCCCATGAAATATACTGAAGCAGGTCATTTGGCAAGGTACTATGCATATATTCTGAAATCTGAATGAGATGATTGGCAGAGTAGGCATTACTTTCACATGTTTGATGTATTTTTCCACAAAAGTTCAAAAAGATCGTCCTTACTGCATGATATCTCACTCTTTACTTTATTAACTATCGAATCATTAGTTGTTCAATAAGCAGTGCCTTGCTCTTATTTCTGGTTATCTTCAGCCCAGGTTCCTGCACTTAAGAGGAGGTGATGGCTAAGGTGGAGTCATCATCAGAAATATGATGCATGACAGCGAGGAGCCTGTTAAGCCACGGATTCTCCTGGCTGCTTGCGGAAGTGTAGCTGCTATGAAATTTGAGAGTCTTTGCCGTAGTTTTCTGAGTGGGCGGAAGTCAGAGCAGTAGCCACAAAGTCATCCTTGCATTTTTAGATAAAGCATCACTTCCAAGGGATGTGACTCTTTACACAGATCATGATGAATGGTCTAGTTGGAAGAAATCGGAGACCGAGTTTTGCACATTGAACTACGAAAATGGGCAGATATTATGGTAATTGCCCCGTTGTCGGCAAATACCCTAGCTAAGGTATGTGTATAATCTACTACAGCTCTCGACCTATGGCTCCATGAAAAAAGAATTGCTAGCAACCTGTATTAATCTCTCTTGAAGGGGATTTTCAATTGTTTGAACACATATTCCATGGAGTAAAACGATGCAAAAAAGGATTTATCAATTCATTTCTGTTGCTCATTATGTCTTTCTACACTGATCTGCTAGCAATTCTTTGTTACATTGTTTTACGTGGCATTCATGCATATTCTTGTTCCCTTAAGCAGATTGCAGGAGGACTGTGTGACAACCTACTAACATGCATTGTGCGAGCTTGGGATTACAGCAAGCCTCTGTATGTTGCTCCTGCCATGAACACCTTCATGTGGAACAACCCCTTAACGAAGCATCATTTAGAAGCAATCAGCGAACTTGGTATAACTTTGATTCCGTCCATCACAAAGAGGCTGGCTTGTGGAGATTATGGAAATGGGGCAATGGCCGAACCTTCCGTAATCTTTACTACAGTGAGGCTTGCTTACAAGCCATCACCAGCAAACGGATCTGGTTGATTCTCACATGTTATCAGGTGCTAATCAAGTTTCAACCTAACATTTTCGCTGTAGCTGTCTTGTTTTGCTTTGTATAATGAAAGATATTATGTTTAGAAATCCACTTTGGTTGTTACTCCTTGTCAGTCAGATTGAAGGCCACCACATAGGGTATAGTTCTTTTAAATTGCTTCTTAGCTAGCCAGAGTGACTTTGTAATTAGAGTTGTCTAATACTTTGAAAATCTTCTGGCAAATTCTGTTATCTCCTATAAATTGGTGGGTTGTGATGTACATGATGGATGGCAAGAGTCTCATGATCTGGATTTTACTGTGTAAAAATCATTGCAGTTGGAATCTACCTCATTTGGGAAGCATTTAATTCACATGATGATTTATTCTTTGCTATCACCATGGAGCCCCTATACTTAAGAATGGCCGATCAGGTTGTTAGAATTTTGCAGTCACACTTATCTCTGTTCTTTGCCTATTGAAGGATTAAATTGTGCATGGATGAAGCTACAGGCAAGGCCAGAATATTCCCTTTCCTGCTGAAATATTGTTTTCATAGCTTTAGAATGTTGTGAACCTCCACCTTCCAGCAGTCTTGAGGGCTGTTTGGAAGAATGGGGTCTAACCTAATTCAGCTGCATAGAACCTGGATGCTTAAGAAAAATATCTATGGGAGAAATGTTTCGTTTTAGAAACATAATTTCAACATGAGAGAGTTATGCAAGATGAGAGGGTATTCACATAGAATGAATTTTCTGATTCAAAAAATTTCTTTAGAAAAAAAAAAAAAA
>KE504737.1:774884-788853 GCA_000441515.1 Elaeis oleifera
ATTTAAGTTCAATGAAGTTGACAATGCTAAATCTCACCTCTAAAAGCTCTATCCCAATATTATTACCTACGCTCACAATTAATTATCTGAATCTGAAAAAAAATAAAAGAGAGGTAATGAGATAGATAACTTAGTAAATAACAAATATCACAACTAGACATTTCAGATATTATATAATATTCAAGAACAATGCTGTGAATAAATATCAAATATATTTCATGCTTATTCAATGCAAATTCAATCTTTTTAAATATTTATATAAATATAATCATAAATTCGATTCGAATCAAAATGCTCATAACTCAATAGCCTCGACTATGACCAACGTTTAACCCCTATTGACGGGGTCTATTGAATACTAATGCACAACTCTCACTGATAGGATCCATTGAATACCAGCACACAACCCCTACTAACAGGATCTACTAAATATCAGTGCACAATCCTCACTGACAGGATCCACTGAGTACCAACGTATAATCTCCATTGACGGAGCCCACTGAAATATAGTTAGGCTGAGAGCATAAATCTGATCTGTATCAAAATACTTTTATATCATAACACATCATAATTTTCACTGAATATATGCATAATCACTAAATCATAGTATTTTAGAATCACTTTTCATTCAAAATATAATCATACATAATTTAAGAATAATTATTACTTTCAAAATAAATATAAAATATTTTGAGAAAATGATTCATTACTTATCTTTCATAGATCACTGAGCGAACAGATCAATTAATCTTTAAGAGATTCTTTAGTATCTATTATTCAAAATTATATTTTTATATTAATTTAATTTAAATTAAATTTAAATAAATTCTAAATCAAAATTCCACTTAGAATCAGATTCTTCACTAAATTCGATCAAAATCATCAAAAGGAAGCCTTTCACTAGGCTAATCTTAGAAAGATAATTTAAAAAAAAATCTATCAAGAGAGAGAAATAGTCTAGAGAGAAAAAATTTTAGAAAGAGAAAATAGAGAGAGAAAATTCAATATTTTAGAGATAGAAAGTAAGGGTTCAGACTGAAGGAAGAGAGAAGAGAGAGAATCTCTCTCTCATTTTTTTTAGTTATTTTATTTTTTTCTTTTCTTTCCTTTTCCTTTTTCTTTTCTTTTTCTTTTTTTTTCTACGGGAACAGAGGACTTAACGCCCTTCTCCTTTCTTCTTCAGCAGAACAGGGGCTCTTCCTCCCTTATTCCCAAAGCTGGGAGGTCCTCTTCTCAATCGAGGACTCCCATGGCTAGAGGGATAGTCCCCGATGGCGACAGCCGGTCGAGTCCAGTGACCAGTGGTGGCCCACGATGATAGAAAAAACCAAATAAAATAGAAAAAATAGGAGATCCGAAAATCAGCGATTTTAATGATTTTTTGGCAAATATTTTGACACAAACTCAAGCTTAAATCCTATACAAGATTGAGGGAAAGATAATTATAGAAATGTACCTAGCCTTTGAAGAGGATTGATCTGACTTCCGATGGCTAAAATGAGATTATTCCATTGATGAATAGGGTGAAATCAGGGAAGAGAACCAGCGAGAACCAGCGAGTTAAACGATGATTTTGGAGATTTTTTAGTGAGAAAAACCAAAGGGATTAGGGCCTTTAAATAGGATTTCAATGGGGAGGATTTTGAGTTTGATTTAAACTCTATTTCCTAGTGATTTTAGGACTTTGAATCGAAAAAGGAATGAAACTCTTCCAGGGTTCTTCCCATGTTTCCCTCTTTCTCTTTTTTTTTGATATTTTTTATTGCTTGGAGATTTGTGCGGTTAAGGTTAGGTATTACATCAGTGTTCTTTCATATTTTTTCTTCAACCATCCCATTCAAAATATATAAATGTTTCATTAGTATTCTGAAAAAATTTCTTATATTATGGTAAAGTGCAATAAAAAATATAAAGAAAATAAATTAATAGAATGATATTATATTACCCAATGCGGAGTTTTTCTCAGGTTATGGTGTTGCCAGTTGTTTGTAAAAGAAAAAAATTTATACGAAAAAAATTTCTTCCATGAATGCCAAGAAGTTTATTATCTAATTGCAAGAGAAGATGTTTTTTGAGGAATGATCTATTGAAAGATTTTTGAATATAAGCATTTTTCAGGAATAGAAATTATTACTTCTTCCAGAAGTTGCTGTGAAAAAAATTCGGTACAGGAAGCTTCATGTGAGCTGTTGATTAGAAGATCGTTATCCTGAAAAATCTTTATCACTCAAAAATTACGATCGATATTTTCACCATACTGTAGATCAGGCATAACTTGAAAGGTGTAGAAGCTACCAAGTATTTTTTTTCTATAATATTTGAAAGAATAAATTTATTCAATCTTGGGTCGGTGGCAAGATTAAATACTGGTATCCCAATCAATTATTGTGTCAATTTTCTAAATATAATGATGCTGGTATCAGTAGTATCATCCTCGACTATCGTATTCAATTTGTACCTTAAAAATTTAAATAGCAGGAAAGTAGATTTATTTGGAAGAAGAATAAATTATATGATTTTCTACAAAATTTTTAAATAATCCAGAAGAAAGTTTCATTTGTTTACCATGGTACAGGAGGTTAATTATTTTTATTGTACAAAAAATTATCGTTATATATTTTGATCGTGGATCTGCAGTTGTAACACGCTTTGTACCAACAATCGTAAGAGATATCGATTGCTTTTATTTTTGCTCGACACGTACGTTTCGTGCTCTATGAAGAAAAAGAAAGTTGCTGGAGAACAATGTGTATAGAAATATATTTTTAGATTTTTGATCGTACTGAGTATCATATCTGAGTAGTTTGCAGATCCATTTTCAGTAATTTTTTAATTATTTTTTATTTATTGTTGCTTCATATGTAGGATCGACAGGTACAACTTACTTTTCTTTCGTAAATGTGATTGTGGCTATTGCCCTATTGAGACTGTTCATCATAAAATCAACTTCTAAGTTTTAAAATATATAAATTCTATTTTCTAAATGTATAAGATAGCATTTTATATTTCTAAACCTGTTTCGATAATTTTAGATTTCAAGAATTTATGCATCTATGTAATATCTAGATGTCGAAGAACTGGAAAGACAAACTTTTCTGTATACAAAAAATATTGTCAATATTCAAAAATTATTATATGAATTCTATAATAATATTTTTTTTATAGAAAGAATATATTTCTATATTTTCTAACAGTCATGCCCGTCAGAATAATTATCACTGGACCAGTCAGTTCCATTGTCTGAATAATATCTCAATCATGCTCTTCAAAATTTTTTTTCCAGAGCATGATTGATATTTTTTGCATACTGCATTATTATTGATAGATGGTATTTTTAGCTTGATGAAATTTATTAAGAAAAAAATCTAGATTATCATTATGATTTGCCATATCAAAAGGTATAAGTTCAGATTTATTACTTTAAATCTTCTATCTCTATGTTTCTTTTTTTGATAGGTTTTTGTCTGACATTTATTTTTCAACATTTTTGAAAGCCGCAACATATCCTATCACATTGTAAAAGAAAGAGATAGTTAGCAAATATATATATATATGTATGTATGCATGTATGTATATATATATGTATATATGTATATTATATTTCTGATACTAGGCATTGTTGTCTAAAGTTGTACCTGTCAAATACATATCATTATAGTTTCTAGAAGGCAACTCATTAAAACCAATGAAATAGAATTTTTGAAATAGTATAGAACCCGTATCGTCATCAACTTCTTGTGTATTGGTCCATCTATTGAAGTAAATAATATATTGATGGGGGGCAGCTCTGAAATTTCTTTATTCGATGTGATATTAAATTTTTATATGAAATAAATCTTTCCTTCCATAAGTAAATTTTTGAAGTGTAGAGCATCCTCTTTCTGAATAGATGCTTGAATCATAAAGTTTATATAAAGTAGAAATATTCAAAAACCTAAGAATATCATTCATTATAAAAAAATATATCCAAAATTTAAAAATCGAAGATACTAATCTCTTCATCAAGCAAAAGACAATCGACACTTATCAGCTGATTATTGGCATTTGAATTTGCCGAGTCCCATATATGTGAAAGTCGGACTTTGATTTTTCAGTTGCATCTCTCTATATTTAGCTGTGAAAGTAAAGTATACTCCATTTTCTATGTTTTTATCTTGTTTGATGATATGATTATGTTTAATATTATTGCAACTACATAGATTATGCAAACAAAATATACAATACAAATAATAAGTATCTGAAAGTAAATCAGAAAAGATTTCTGTGTAAACAATATTCTTTGTAAATATTTTCAGTATAGCATGATCATTTTTTGCGAAAACTTTTAGACCTTCATGTGAAGTAACACGTGGAAGAGCAATATAAACTTGACCATGTGAAAATACTAATTTAAGTAGGTATAATCCAATTTTTTTCAGTATTTGTCCTTGACTTTTATAGATTGTCATTGCATAGCAAAGTCTTACCGGAAACTATCTTCTTTTAAAAATAAATGACCATTTTGTTCTATGACCTACATTATAATCCAGGGAATGCAAACTTTTTCACCGATATGATTTTCAATGATTATTACTGCTTCGAGC
The DNA here is from genome assembly GCA_000441515.1 of Elaeis oleifera. NCBI lineage: Eukaryota > Viridiplantae > Streptophyta > Magnoliopsida > Arecales > Arecaceae > Elaeis > Elaeis oleifera. The sequence continues at coordinate 779,468 of KE504737.1, forward strand.
ACTTTTGATGTTAGTTTGATCGTAAGAAATCTGGTTCCATTGCAAAGTCCGCCGCCACTTTGATTGATATTCCTTAATAGCATAATCGAAACATCTATTTTCAATCTCAAATCATGATTTGAAATTCCATTAAATTTTAAAGAGTTTAGAAATTTTGGTGGATAGAGGATATCTTCTGTAATCATATCAGTTGATGTTTTGAATACTGTATCTATACTTAAAAAGTTTGTTCTTCCATTGACACCAATAAAAGTATATGCAGGTTTATATCATCAACCACATCATTTGTAGGCGTAATAATAGCTTATTCCTTTAAATATATGGGATCATTATAATTTTTTTTTGAATTTTTTTTAAACTTGTGAAGGAATACGTTCCATATGATCTCCATCTGTCTTTGCAACAAAAGTATCTAAAATTTTAATCCAGTTTGGTTCCTCTTCCTCATCACGAAATTTATATGTTAATACTTTACCATCACTAACATTTAAATCCCATTCACTAAATGCAGCAAGCATCCTCTGGTATTCTTCATCATTATCATTATTGAGTAGTCTCATATTTTTTTTAATGTATAGATTCAAAAATGTTTTTATAGATATGATCAACTTATTGATACATCAATTATTCAGCTCTTACACCTCTAACAACAACTGGAAGGATCTATTTGAAATCTTCACCAAGGAGATGGGTTTTGCCTCCAAATAATTTTTATCTATGTTTGGATTGTCTAATTATAAAATATCTTTCAAAGATCTGTCGAGTACTTCGAAGTAGTTTCTATAATTCATTAGAGCTTCATCTCAAATAATCAAACTTGTTGTTTTAATTAATGCTGCAAGTTGCATTCTTTTTTTTATTCACATGTCAAGTACTTATCAATATGAATGAAAATTTTGAATCTCTAATGTGCTGCTCGACCACCTGAAAGTAATAAAATACAATCCCAGAAGAAGCTACTGTCCAAATAATTTTTCTCTCGAAGCATATTTTCATAATGATTGCCCATCAAAGATACATTTTTCAGTCCCTCCATGACTATATACAAAAATAAAACTTATCTTTTTTATAGAATCTAATACAGAGTCATAAATAATTCTCTGTTCTTCATTTAAACCTTCAAATAATTTTGAATGTTCTTCTTGTATTTCATATACATCATAATTTAATTCCTCCATCAACAATTTGTTTGTAATTTCTTGCACCATGACTCTATTAGGCATCGACAGATTGTAATCCAAAAAAGAGCAGCAATTTTTATTGAATAAAATTTTCAATTCAACCAAAATATGATTTCTTAATTGAAATTTTGGAATATGCAACTTAGACATCTCTAAAGTATTTCTTATCCTGCAAAGCACAGCATCTCCAAAAAGTTTTCAATGGATTTCTAGTAGCTTTTTCGGATCAGCTATCTCATAATAAATAATCAGAGTGACAAAAACTATCTCAATTCGGATGATGATGCCCAATAAAAAGCTTCATTTAGTGCTTCATGCCATTCTCCATCATCACCTAATAATCCGAGAGTATTACATGCAGACTGAAAAGTTGGATGAAAATTACCATTTACAATTTTTATTTCATCATAACTTTTCGATTTTTTGATGACATTCAGAAGCATTCTTAAATAGTATAATTCACTAGAGGATGTATGTAATAATTCTTTCGATCTGATTCTTCTATTTTTTTCGGATCCATATTTTATCTTTAAGATTCCATATCCATTTTATTGAAAATTCAACATATGATAGATCTCTAGCATCTTCATATATTTTGTTTGTTTCCATCTATTCTGTAAACATGATTTATTTATATTCTATCGATTGAGTACACTGCTCAAATTCTGATTTTCATGATAGGTCACAATATGCATCATCGGAAGATGCAAAACTAATCGTTCAACTATTGGTTCCCTAAAATGTATATCAAACTAAAATATTCTCCATACAGCTTCATATGCAGAAAGATATCTATAGTCTAAATATATCTTTATTTCATCAACTTATTCATATCGCTGTTCTCCAGTATTTACATTTATTATCACATTTTTTGTAATGACAGCTGTTGTTTTGTCTACATCTTTATTGATATATTTGAAAAGATATTTAATCATTTTTGACTTGTGGCACCATTCAATATTGATATTAGCTTGATATCGAACCAATAGACTTAAATTATAAGGAACAATATATTTATTATCAAGTATAATATCATTTTTCATAATATAATATTTATCATCTCTCTTGTCATAAATGGCAAATCTATTTTCATCGATCGTTGTCTCTGATCGAAATTTTTTAGAAAAATATTTGGAGCAGTATCCTTTTAACATACATGGTGATCTTGAATTATCAAATCCACATGATCCATGCATCATAAATTTTCCAACCATTTCACATCCAATCCGATCATTATTTTTATTGGATATTTCTGCAGATATTATAGAATCTATATCTAACATCGTTGGATACTTATTTTTCGAATCCAGCCATAGTAAGATGTGAACATATGGAAACCCTCATTTTTAAAACTCTATTGTACACAAACTAAAAAAAATATGTTAAAATAATATTCAGAAGTAGATATCATTTTCTCGCTGTAATAAATAATAACACACCTACAATCAAATTTCAAAATATATATTTTCTGGTAATATCTGATATCAATTCCTCCAATTTAATTTTGAAAACTCTGTTAACAATATCGGATCTATCTTCAGACTTCTAATCAGGAATAATATTTAAAGCTTCTTGAATTTCAGGCCATTGTGCATTATAGGTGAATGTAATAAAAGATTAGGATATCTATGATATCTATAAATTATCATTACATCTTGATAATTTTGGATCATGTATATCAGACTTTTGATAAAACTTGATGGTAATATAATTTTTTTTCAATCACATTTTCATCAACATCACCTCTTACAACTATATCTTTAATACCTTTATAAATTTCTGATCTCAAATCTTTTTGATTTCTTTTGATGTAAGCCAATTTTTCTTCTCCAATATATGAGAAAGCATCCACTATATATTATTGAAATAGTCTACCTTCTCTTATTATTATTCTTCTATTATTCATTTTTTGTTACAATCTGTAAGTATAAAATTTTCTCATTGTTACATATTGTCTTATAATTGATCGTTTATGAAGATAATTTTTATATTTTATAACTATTCTATAACCATCCTCACCAAATGGAAATAGAATCGGATATTGCATAGACATAAAGCTAGGGTATAGATCATAGATCCATTTCAATCCCTCCATTTTATGCTCAATAATGATATCACAATAATGGTCAGCTTGTCCAAGATCATCAACTATTAAACCAGCTATTTCAAAATATGTAGGACAACAATATTATGTAGTATCTCTCCTATGTTATCCTATCAATCTTAATTGCATCGACGAGAAATTAGATTTTTTAAAATGATCTCTAGCCATTCTGAAAGCTTGTACAATCTCATTTTTTGGTCAAACATATTTACTAATCCTTCAACTATCCCGTGGTCAATCCCACATGCATCGTCATCAGAAGTTAGTATGATAATTCTATTATCTACTTCATTTTCTATATCATATATGTATAATTATGCAAATCTCAGTTTCTATCCATCAATCAGTAGCAACGAACCCATTATGATAGTTTTGACCATTGATCTAAAAATATAAGAACTAGATTTGGTATTAACCTCATAATCAATTTTTGCTCCTATCGAGGTAAATGCAAACATTGAGTTATATGCTTTAATAATTTTTCAAAATTTTAAAGTCCTTCTTTCTCCGTTATAATCCAATAAATTGTCCATAAAATTCGGAATCTCTTTCAGTAATGGAATGTATACTCTTCCTTTTCGACAGCATAGACCGAATTTAAGAGTCGATATATCATATGATTTATTTACATGTTTTTATACCAAAAAAGAGCTCCACAGTATTGACATTCATGTTTAAATTCTTCAATATTTAATTAGTCATTATGTATACCTATATAATAATGACAATAAAGTCAAAAGATGTCTTAAAATAATTTATAAAAAGTAAGAGATTTATTATCAGCAACTTACAAAAATATCCAGAAGTGGTTGTTGTACGGATATTTTGTTCAACCATATCAATATTTCTGTTTTGTTGAAGATTCGAAACCATAGATCTATTTGCAACTGTTTTATAAGTGATTATATAGACATCACCTTGCTTATTAACAGTTGAATGAGAAATGATATGTGTTGTCCTCTTTTTTTTAGCACTATCTCGAGGATGATTATTACAGCTGTTTACTTTTTTAGATCTTCTCTCGGCAATGATATTCATTTTTCTTGCTCTATTTTGTCTAAAAATTTGAGAATATTTCATTTTGTGTTCTAACTAATAAAAGATAAAGTACATATCAGAAAAGAGTGAAAATTAAAAATTGAATAATCAAATATTATAACAGTAATAAATATTTGATATAGAAAGAATAATGTATAAAAAAATTTAGAATAAATAAGTAAGCATTATGAATATAAATATATGATGGTGTATTTGCATTGTATCTGAAATAGAGCAATGCACAAAATGCTGCACTTTGAATCTCCATAACAACCTAATGAAAAAATTTCGAGTAGTTGATATTAAGATATATTCCATTATAAAATTATATATAAAAAGAATAAAAAATATCAAATAAACATCATTAGACAATACAAACTCAAAATACTTAAAAAATCTTGTAACTATAATTTTTTTTTCATTTTTTGTATGATTCAGAAAAGTAATAACTTTTCAGGGGCCACCCATATAGCAAAGGAGCTGTATGTAATCCATATCAATTATTTGAATATATCTTATATTATGAATATTATATATTCAGCTTAATTTTATAATTAAATTATGTAGATATTTCTTTAGAATATTTATTTTTCAGCATCTTCTAAGTATGAACAATAAAAGTGGCTATAAATGGAGGTCTTTCTTTTTTTTAATTCCATTCCTTATTATCTTAAAATGTATTCAAATTATGATTAACACAGCATAAATAAGAAGAAGAAACTCAAAAGTATACACAACATAGAATATCTAATAAAGAAATATACTTATATTATAGTCTATCCTTCATTCTACATGATTATATAAATATATTATGATATACTGCCACCAGTCCAAAATATGTATTACAACATGATAAATCAACATAATAAAATTTGAAAGGTGGATCAATACACATAAGACCTAAAAGATATCCTAATAGTAAATACTAAATCAAGTTTTTTCTGATAGATGACTCAGCCTCCGGATGAATATTCTTCTATATCTAGGGACCTCCTCCTATAAAGCATTATATTTTATTTCAAGTTGTCTATAGCTCTCTATCATTAAATTATAATGACGTTGCAGGTTCTTATGCTGTACCTGCAAGCCATCATGAGCTCTATTGATAATCTCATACAGATATTTGTAATATTCTTATCCAGATAATTTATATCTTCGACTTCAAAATGAAAATAACACTTCAACTCATTTATAGAAAACTCAGCAGCTATTTGCTCAGACTCAATCTGTGTACAGATCATTTGTCCCCATATCTTGAAGTATTCAAATAGCTCATCCTCTAGTTTCAATCCATGCTCAAAGTTAATGTACACATAGATCTTGAATAAGTGGTCATCATGTAATTCTAAACCATATATAGGTGGCATAATGCCTAATTTCATTGTGATCTCCTCTAGCATTTTTTTTAGATAAAGTTTTACTAAATCCATATCTACAATTAAAAAAATATATTAGAATTAGCAATCTAGAAAAAGCAGCAATTTTTTTTGATAATTATATATTTTTTAGATCAAAAAAATATATGCATAATTTTTTTAACTTGAACAAAATATAGTAATCTTGTGCATGGATTCCAAAAATATTCATTAATTATAGACACTCACCGCATAGCTAAAAAACATTCTTTTAATAAATCTACCCTAATCGAAATATATAGTTGGAATAATGAGCAATTGAATAATAGATAAAAGATGTATAGTTTCTTTATTTTGTAAATATCATAATTAATTAAAAGGACTAGAAAATCATTGATCAAAACTTACTGTGATAGATTTATTTTTGAAAAAAAATCTTGAACAAATAAATAGAAACCCCATGCTTCATGAAAAATTCAAATAATAAAAATTTAAAAAATATTTAAATAAAAGAAAGAAATAATAACAGTTCAGTCATAAATGAGAGGAACCAAATCATATTCTTCTCCCTTAAAATTAGAATAAATTTGAAAAATATTTAGTTAAAAAAAGTTAGTTGACTCATACTAAAAATTATAGGACCATTTATATACAACACTCTAAACAAATTTTTTTGTACCAATATTTTCATAAAATTTCTATCAATCATATTAAATTTTTATAACTCCTGTCACCACCACCCCTATCAAAACCTTCATCCACCGCTACCTCTATTTTTTTAAATTTTATTAACTCTATTTAAAGTTTTTTTGGGCCAAAACATGTATCTAAAAAATGGAGGGGGGTTTCTGCAAAATAGCCATCCCTCTATCTTTTTTTCATCCTCCTTTTTTTGATTTTCTAAACTTTTTTTTGCCAGAAACATAGACCTAAGAATTAAGGGGCTTTTGTGTAAAATGTCAGCCCCTCATTTTTTTCTTTTGCCTCCCTTATTTTTTGGTTCCCCCCACCCCACCCCTTCACCGTAGCCTCTTCTAGAATCCTCTTCACCCAAACCCCTCTCCTCCCAAACCCTCCTCCCTCTTCACTGAAATCCCTCCTCCCTTCTCCTCATCGCTCCTCCCTCTCCACCCAAATCCCTCCTCCCTCCTCTCTTCTCAATCTCTCCTCCCTCTCAACCCAAATCTCTTCCCCTCCTCCCAATATTTCTTTCCTCTCCATCGAAACCACCTCCTCCCCTCTCCCTCTCCATTGAAACCACCTCCTCCCTCTCCCTCTCCATTGAAACCACCTCCTCCCTCCTCCCTCCGGCCTCCTCTCTCTCTAATCTCTCTTCACTCTGGCAATCCACTCTAGCGGTCCACTCCCCTCTCTCTTCCATCTCTCCTCACTCAGATGCTCCACTTTTTTTTCAGATCTGGTGAAGATAGGCAGTGGATCTATATTTTTTCTTCTCCTCTTGGATCTCTGTACCCACAATAGAACCAACACCTCTGGCGATTTTCCTTCATGGAAAGCTCTCTCTTATCTCAAATAGGTAAGTTTTTTCTATTTTTTTTCCTTCTTTTTTGCCTGGTCCCTTCTAATTTGTCTCCATGTTTCACGTTTTTCTTTCATCCTCCAACCTTGCTTGTCCTCTTGGATCTCCGTACCCATAATGAAATCGATCATCTCTGACGACTCATGGAAAGGTCTGTCTCGTCTCAAATAGATTAAGTTTTTTTTTGACTTTTCTTTTTTTTCTTCTTTTTCAGCTGCTCCCTTCTAATTTTTCTCCATATTTCATATTATTCCTTCTATTCTCCCACTTCTTCTTTTTCGGCTGTTATTTTGCTTTCTTCTTCTTTTTTTTTCATCTCCTTCTTCTTTCACCCTAACCCTAATTCCATCCTAACCCATCCCAATGTGATGTCGATTTTGGCTTTGAAGCCGGATCCACCGTCAGACCACCTCGAGATCGTGCCTACAATTTTCTTCCAACTAAGTGCTTTCCTATTTTCCCTGATCCAACCCTCGATGGACCTCTTCTTCATCGGTGGCCAACCCTTTCTTCTCCTCAAACCCTGGCCACTAATTACCCAAAAAAAAACACACACACGACCCAGCCCATCTCTGGCTTAGCCCATATTATTGGGCCCTGTCCCACCCTGGACCTTAGTCCAAACTTGGTCCAAGATCTGGCCCAAAGTAGTGGACTAGGTACTAGCCTATGATGTGGCCCAAACTATGGCCTAACCCAAGTCCTTTAATCCTAGCCCAATCCATCCTAACCTTAGCCCAATTCATTGGGGCCGTCCCCTCTTGGGCCTCAATCCAGACTTGGTCTAGAATCTAGCCCAAACACTGAATCAGATACTGGCCCATGAACAACCCGTTCACTATACCTATTAATCGGCCATTGCATATTTGGATCTGATCCTTTTTTAGACCCGTTAACAAATTTTTTCCCCCATTCACCCTGCTGCCACTCATCAGCAATCGTTCTTTTTTTCCTCTCTCTCTCTCTCAGGCAGATAGTGAGGAAGGCTGCCACTGCATGGCAGCAAACCTCTATCCATCCCTTCTTCCATTTTTCATCCGGACATTGAGCAAGGCTGCTACAATATGGCAACAAGCCTCTATCCCTTTCCTCCCTCATATGATGTTTTAATGACCGGACATTGAGCAGGGATGCTACAACATGGCAGCACACCTCTGTCTCTTTTCTCCCTCACATGATGTTTTAAATGAGGAGTGAAAGGCTGCCAAAATGTAGGCAGCCATCCTCCTACATATTGGAAAATGTGTCCCAAAATCAATCGTCAATCTGTTGACGGTTGTGCTATTTGATGTAATTATATATGAATTAATTAATAAAATATTTATTTGATAATTTTTATCATAAGCTTATACATCTTCTACATCGAACTTCTGTGTTATGATGAAAGTTCTTAGGACTATTTTAAATCGATAGAAGAGAATTTATTGTTTAGTCCTTAAATGAGTTCGCAACCAAATGATATGCTATTACTAGGATGATAGACATATCAAGTGTAGGTCGTTATGTGCCATATAGATTGGTTGGCCTCTTAACCAAGGAACATGGAGATGCCGGTATGGCATGCAAGTGAAATATAAAAGTATATTTCACTGAATGTGACCAACTCTTGAGCACTCTGCTGTCAAGAGTTACTCTAAAAGGATATGGGTATAAGTGTCCCTCCGACCTGAGATCAACACAGTGACTTGCAAGCAACTTACTGTGCTTTAGTGTTGGACTATCTGAATTTCTAATTCAGGATCGAAAAATTTCTGGATACAGTCAAGTACTTGTGAAGTCAGTGCGTGAGTCAAGATGAAATTGATCACTCCAAGAAATTAGAGAAAATACTTTGTATTTCAATTTAGTAAGACCTTGGTCAGGACAATCTTTATGAAAAGTCATAGGATTTATCAGGTTGAGATACATAATGGATGTACTGTTGAGAGTTGATAGTTTAAACTCTAAGTCATTTTGACATCAAGGGTCAAAGGAATGAATTATATGGTAACTATATCCAAATAAGTTTTTGAGTGTTGCTTTGCATACATTCGACCTATCCAAATGTCGGATACCATTGCTAGATAGTTACTCTGATTGGTACAAAAATTAGTTTCTGTGCTACCGACTTAGATTCGAACCTATGATGTCATATATATTAGAAGTTTCTCTTCGATCACATGACTAAT
>KE504737.1:817192-832015 GCA_000441515.1 Elaeis oleifera
GTCGCCAACATCCACTACAATAGCTCATTGAGATCATGTTTATGTGTCAGTCAAACTCCAGCAACCTCACTGCGAGCAGTCATACCATCGCAGGTCAAAGGACCATTCACACAACTACAGCATCGAGACAATCACTAACGATCGAGTAAAAATTCAAGTGATCTCTCGTATGGTCACACTCAGTACTAGTTGTTCTCTGACAACTGCCCGCACTCATCGCTCAGTGTCTCTACACCGTAGACTAGAGACTCATCTACTCCGAAAAAAGTGATCTGTGTGTCTGTCTATCCAGATCGATCATCGTTCTCATGATGATATTATGACCGGGAGCATTTAGGAATTAAATACATGTTTCTAATTCTCAATATTTTGAGAATATGTATCGAAATGTTAATTCCATGGACGATTTAAGGACGCATCACACTTGAATGAAAATAAACTTGCCCTTTTATTGATCAAATCAATGTATCAAGTACAAAATTATGTCCTAGACTTATTTCAATGTGTCAGCTATATTGGCTTCTAGGACATACATCGAACAATTATATCCTTTGTAGCTATCATGTCACTGATATTGGAATAGATTGTCACATGGATATACGATGAGTATTTTAAATTCAAGTGTAATACCAGCTGAGATTATATGATAGATATTTTGTTTTCTATTACTAGTCTGGCCATCTTGAATAATACATAAACAGGGATCTTGTTTTCAAATTTCAGACTTTCATATCATTCCTGTAATAATTCATTTCACTAAATATGTGAAGATATTTTCTCTTGGACAAAACACTAGCGCAAAGGTATGAACTCTAATAGCTTCACTCGCTCGTCCTTGTATCTGATGCTTCCAAACTTCTTCGTGTGGATCCTTCTTAGTATGACACGGTAAGCTTAGCTACTTTTCTTCAGTCCTGAAATGCTCTTGACCTCTGAAGTTCAATACATGAAGGATTGAATAATCTGAGATTCTGAATCCTTGATCAAAGGCTGCACGTATCCTGATCAAAATTTAAGTTTCTTCACAGTTTGGACTTTGGACTCACCAGCAAGTCTTCATAGCTATTTCATAAGAATTGGGAAATTCATTTTTGATTCTTCAGAGTTCTGACTCTTTTCTACTTAACTCCCAAACATTATTCTAATAAAATCTTAAATTGCGCATGACTACATGAGTATGTATTAGATATTTAACTAAGTTCTCTGAATTTTTTGGTTGTTTTTTAACTTTTGAATTCTCTCTTCTCTTTGACATCATTTGTATTTGCTAATACATTTCCCTTATTTTGTCATACAGATCCTTTATTTTCCAGAAATTTGACCAACTTTTAAAATATTTCTTTGGCCAATCAGCCCTGAATCCTGATTTGTAGTCGGTCACTAGAAATTTCTGTGATAAATTTCAGCATTTTGTTCCTTATTCCTTGACTTTCTCCTTAAAGAAAACTCTTTGGCTCTTTTTTTCAGTTTTTCCCTGCAATTTTGACTGGTTTATTGAGAGTTTAGTTGATCAGAAGTCACTAGCACTCGATTTGCCCTCAAAGAGCAGGATTTCATTTCTGTGTGCCAAAAAGTTTTCCTGTTCTTCTTCCCATAGGATACCATCATTAAGAAGAAGCAAAATCCAGAAGGACAGCAGAAATAAATTTGGGTATGGATGTGGACCATCGAATCATCATAATATTGACCTTTGTAAATATTTTTCAAATAGTTCCAAAATAAATTAACTAATGATGATGCAAGTAGCAACTTGAAGACCTGAAGAATTTTGGGAATGCATGAGGTTAGTGTTGATATTGGTGCTGATTTAGATATCTCAAAATGGATAATCAGATGCTTCAGGAATTTGCATTTGATATTGGTGGGTTAGAGTAATTTGTTTCTTGGTTAGTGATTGTGTGTGTATTAAAACACACAAATAACAGACTCGTCGATGAGTTTCTCTTTGCTATCATTGTGAAGGGTACAATTGATCATATGACATGCAGATTTCTTTCTCTGTTTTAAGCCAATTGATTTCACCATAAGAGTATCTCTTTAAGAGCATCACTGTATAACTTTCATAGCCTGCCAGAAATCTTCGATCCAGTCGATGAAGTTGGTCATTCTCGATGGTCCAATCAAGTTTTGCAAACTTAATACCGGAACCCGTGCCGGTTGCCGGCCGGTACGGTACTGTATCGTATCATATCGGACCGTACCGATAATAAAAATAAAAAAAAATCTCACCTAACGGCAAAAAAAAGAAAAAAAGTCAAGCCGAATCGAACCGGTACCGTATCGTATCGGATTGGACCAAACCCTCCGATATCGAATGGTTCAGGCTGATACCGTACCGAACTGACCAGTTTGGTACGGTTCAAGCCATTTTCGAAAATCGATCTGAATTAAATCGGTTCTCCGTCGGTACGGTACGGTACGGTACAGGTGTATCGGCCAGTTCGTGCCAATACGGAATACCATGGGTCCAACAATTTTTATTATTCTTTGGCTAATGGATGGTTACTCTCCTTAGCCTCCCTTTCATCGAATATATATATATATGTACATACTTATTAATTCAATGCTTTGTACCCAATAAAATGATTGCATCATTTGATGATCCCTTATTGGCCCAAGGTTGTCTTTTGTGGAAAGAATCTTCTTAAGGAATAAAAGGAAAAGGAAAAGGAAGAAGCAAACATGAAAGAAAGAAAGAAGTCTACTTGTCGTGTCTTTATGTGAGCAATATAGAAAGGCCAGGTTGATTTCCTTGCCTTTATGCTTTCCACGTCTACCAGGCAAACAAACGAAAAGAAGAAATTCATGCTTTTGGCAGACAAGTGAAAAAGCACAGATATCATTTAGGACTACCCTTATGTGTGATAATCTGAATGAGAGTGTATTTTTTTTCAGATGCTTGATTCTCATTCCCAAACTTGTTAAAGATCTGCAAATAGATGTAAGACCTTTATGAATACCATTAAATCCTCAACTTCTTAATTTTTCACACTGTTATGCACCGATGATACAGCTACTTTCTTCACTATATGATACGGTGTTTTACTGACTTTGATGCACTTGAATTTCTCTGTTGCATGAGATTGCTCTAGATATATTTAATGGATGTGCACAACCTATGCTCTCATATTTGGTTCATATTAACGGCACTCATAGATGTAGGTTCAGTATTGCTAGATGAGCCGATTACCTGGAGAATTACAACCAAAGTAACTTTTTCTCGGTCCTAATATATTCCTCTTAAAGAGTCCAAAACTTGATAGGTCCAAAGTTGGTTGCTGAGGTCAATCTTCTTTCAGCAAAATGAATTTAAACTCGAATTCATAGTCCTTTATTTTTTCTCTTTTCAGGAAGTTGTGTTTTTCGACCTTCTCTTCATCTTTCAGCACTACGTGCTCTACCCTGCCAATAAGGAAGGAACAAACCAGACAATTATGCAAGAAAGTGTCACCCCACTTATTAAGTCTCCAGACGAGCCTCAATCAACAAATGTATGAGGGGATATATAGGCCTTCTCTCTATTTTCTGTCTTTTTTTCTCTTGTGAGTAGAATGGAGGCCAAAATCCCAGAACAAAATATCTTGGCATCTGATTTCGTAAAATTATGCTGGGTCTTGTATTTATATATGATTAGATATGATTTCTTATTTGCAACACAGGATTCAGGTGATGCTAAACACATTAATATGAGCATCACTTAGTTGTTTGAAGGTATAATGCATGAATGCTGTTCTGTATATATGGGATGGTGGAATATGTAGCTCACAATGATAAGGTTGGCTGATGTTGGTCTTATTGAATCAACCTGCCTTCTTTCAGAGATGCTTAAGATAAAGCACCATTAAGGAATGTAAGAGAACACAAGGTGAAAGCCTTCTTTTCATGGTCAACAATTATTGTGTTATGGATCCCTGCTTGAAAGTTTGAGGACTATGTTGAAAGAGCGATATACATGATTTAGCATCTTTGCATCAAAATGAAATAATTATTTTTTTTCAAAGATGTTATATTGTGTTATTTTCAAAGAATGACTTGAAGTTAAGCTTTTTTAAGATGCAATTAACCTAGAACTATTATATAAAGTTCATCTAACGAAAACTGAAATGTTATATTTTTTTAATCTAAAAGATTCGTGTAATATCTTTTTTTAAAAAAAATTAACTCCGTAGAAATTCTAAGCTATGGCTTAATTTTGACTCTAATCCTAATGCTGTAGTATGCAACTGGGATCTGACACAGCCCAACATTTGTGCCTTAAATTCAATCTTGCCAAATGTTGGGGTTTCTTCAACCCAAACCATAGCCTAATATTAAGCTAGATTCAAGTTGGGTTAGATTCATTGCAGATTGGATAGAGTTGGAGGGAACAACCTAACCCAATTAGCATGTTGGACCAACAGGATTTAGAGTGTTTCAGCTCGAGTTGTAGCCGTATTAATGATTTCAAACATTTCATAATTTGCGTTTCGGAGGAATGTAGAATGTGGATTAGTTATGCCACACAAAAAAATTATAACCCATCCAATTAGGTTACAAGTTGGAACTATAGAGTACATTTTTTGAACCTGCTTCGTGCCAAATCTAGTAATGATTTACCCACTAAAAGATCATAAGACATAATGGAATTTCAAATTTGACTTCACACTGGGCTTATGCTTTATTGGGCCTGATACCAAACTTGATGAGCTACCTATGCAGTGGACCCAACTCAATCCTTGCTTGACCAACCTGGCATATGGCAAACCTAGCTAGGAAAGAAAGTGGTTAATGGTGAACGTGTACCAATGCATTCCGAATCCATACCAAATTGGTATGCAATCTCGTGACTATCGATACTTGGTATACATCATCATCTCATATCATACCGTATAATATTTGGTACGCGTCATCTCATATCATACCATATAATATTTGGTACGCATCATCATCTCGTATCATACTGTATGCTAACACTGCAATAAAATGATGCTGGTATAAAATCTAGTACCAAGATAACAAATCTTGATTTATTTTTTTTTCATCCTTTGGTTTCAATAGTTATTGCATTTTTAATTTATGTCCCGTGCATAAAGCAACCAAATCATGCATTAAAATATTCTTAATTGTGTATGAAAGCAGGTTTATCTCTGTATAAAAGATCAAAAGCAAAATGTTAGTATTCATTTCAGAGACTAGTTTGACAAGTTCTCTATCTTTTCCTAATGGACAAATGGTAGCGTGATTCATGCGTTCACGTTTCGTAATTTTCAACTCTGTATAAAGGCGCAACCTCGTAGACGTGGTCGGCTCTTGTAGGCTACTTCAATGGATATTTTTTTGTGTGTTTTAGTAGATGAATCCACTTTTCTTCTTGAAAAGAAAAAAAATCCAACTTCCTCTTGCTAACACGCGTCATGACACCTTCCTTCCGAGAGATGACAACAAATTTAAAAGGATCGCGTGGTACACGCCTATTTAAAAAAAGAGAGGATTCAAACAGGACAAATCTGAAAATAATACGAGTACCCAAGCATATGCCTTATTTTTTTAAAAAAAAATCTAAAAAAAAAAAAATAGTAGTGCAGCACTCAATGACTATTATTAGAAGATAAATGATCATCAAATAATTATATCATTTATGATTTTTTTTTGGCCATCTTATTTTTTTTTTATGGTGGCTATCATCGGATCCGGTGCGAAAACACATCCCGAGGATCTCGGATCCAAAAATTTTAGATGCCTTTCTCTAGAAGAAGCAGGGTTGGCTGAAACAATTTTAAAAAGAAAATCAGCAAGCACTATACTGAAACAAAGTTAAATTATCATTTAAAACAAATATTTCAAGATCCAACTCCAATACTAAAGGGATTCATGAGAGGATTGATACTTTATACTCTTTTATTTATAAAAGAGTGGATAGGCAACCGACACCACCATCCATGAAAGTGTTGTAGAACATCTCTAGGTTACGATCCTAAGTTTAGGGTCAAGATCCAGATCCGTTAACAAATTCATTAGTAGTCCTCTTCCTTTTACATAAAGAAATTAATATATTATCCATTGCATGTGCGTATATTCTGTTGCTCTGATGACCGATTTACGATCATATTGGGCATCTTTTGGAGGATGAGCACGGATCTTCTATGGTGCCATGCGCACACCAACGAGAATGATACAGCTGTGAATGCCGATATCAGATGATGATGGAAGGTCATCAAAAGATACATGCACAAACGAGTCATGCCATACACGCCGTGTGTTATTTGATGATCGTCCACCCTCTACTGATAGCTATCCATAGCTACATCATATCATACAATGCGGCGCTCACCATGAAGAATCCGTGCTCTTAGAGGATGCTCAGCATTGTTATCATTTGAAAATTTAACATTTAGCAGAACCAAAAGATTCCAGGTGGAGGGCCAATGATTGAGCTAATTTGGTTTGACTTGTATCTAACTTGACATTTGGGGTAGGACTCCTTGATGCAAACCCTTCGTGGGCGCAAGATCTCATGATTTAACCCCTTGTCGTAATCATAACAGTCAAAGTCTTATCCCAACTATTTAGGACTAGCTCTACGGATCCTAACTCGTAAAAGTTCCTATATAGAATTATCTCCAGGACCACGAACCTAATATCAACCCTCTATCATTTTGGAGACCTAACATGGCATTAGTTCTTGGTCTACCATACACAAGCCAACCTTAATCCATCTTGATCCAACCAATCCATCCTGACATGGCATGCTCGAGATAATCTAAACAAAATCAATTTTGACCTAACCCAACTCTAGACATTTTTGTTTTTGGGAGAACAAAGAACTCAAAATAAAGCGGTCAACCAACAACCAAACTTTTAGTTGGATGGTACAACCTCTTGCCACTTAAGGCGAGAGGCAAGGGTTTGATTCCGGAAGATGTTGATCCTCATTCTAATCCCCATCACTTGATATATATACCCTTATTCAATATGCACTGGGCTCGATTTGCCTGAGGACTAAAAAAAAAGGGAATTGATCAACCAATTTCCAAAGACATAACTGGCATAACCCAATCCATATTAGGGATGGAAATTGAGTTGGATCGGATCACATACGAATCGGATCGGATGCAAGTCAAGTCAAAAATTCATCAATCCGAACGTAACTTGTTTTTGAAATTAATCAAAAATTTAGGACTGAGCTCTATCTATGTATTAAATAAGTAACCCAATTTAATCCACATAACTCATTTATTAAACAGATTAAGTCAAGTTAAATGGATTAAATAGGCTAAGCAAATCAGATTAAACATATTAGAAACAAGTAAAATCATTTTTAAATAGGTTACACAAATTTTTAATAAGTTAAATGGATCAAATTATTATACGATCCAATTATTAAATCGATCAAAATAGATTAAATAAGTCAAAGGTCTAAACTTGAACTCAATCCATTTAGTAAACAGATCTAGACAGGTTCATCCATCTTTGACCCAAACCCATTTGTATCAAATCTAAAGATACTTAAAACAGATCGTTTGCTCGAATTGATCGGTCAGATCATAAATTGCCACCCTTGATCCATATGGCTCTATTCATGATCATTGTCAAAGTCAGCACTCCAACTTGCCCAAGCCGTTTAAAGTTTGTCCAAAGAATCTAATCCACGCAATCCCTAATACAAGCCATGGTAAATCGGAACAAGGCCAGGTTTGGTTAGTTTTGACATGGCTAATTGGAGGGGATTTTGTTGACTTGCTGTTGAGAGAGAGAGACTAGTTCCAGTTTGTACCTGATCAATACCCGGACTAATCTGTTAAAATACTCTTATCTCGTAATACTACATCAGAGCTAATTTACCAAGCATTTAGCATGGTTCATGGAACCTTCCCTTCCCTTGCATCACTATCACCAGATACCACTTCCGTCTCTGACAGGTATTGGCTTCTTTAAAAAAAGATTGCGTGCCCAGTTTTTCCACCAGACTTCGTTGGCTTTGTCCTAAACAAGGACCATGACCAATCCTAAACAAGAGCCTTGCCACCATTTTAGAACAACCAGAACTTAAAGACAGAAATAGCCAACCTATCCATTTGAGTAAGAAGGAGAAACAAATTTAAGATCTCCATTTAGCCTCTCTATTGCCAAGCCACAAGGAGATGAAGAGAGAAGGATGGCAGCATGGAATGGTTAGGAGCCCAAGCATCTTGCCGCCACCATGCAATCCAAGGCACAATGGCAAGATGTTCGATGGCTTCGACATGCCTCCGACCGCCGGAATTTACACCAAGGTGTCATCCAAGCCCACCAACCACTCCAAATTCACCAGCAAGTGTCGACGGGCTAGGTGTCAAGAGTGCCACTCCCACCCCATATCCAAGTCCAGGAGCAAGGCCAAAGGTACATATAAGCTCAAGGCCTGTGATGTTGCTTTGAACCACAAGTTGGTATCATGGCGCATCGTCGCCGACCAGGAAACATGTTGGATCTCAGAGGGGCATCGGCGAGCGAGATCTTGAGTCATTTGTCTGCCAATTGCTGGTTTCAAGGATATGAAGATGATGATCACAATATAGAAGATGATGTAGAATTTGGCTATGAAGATTCTTATGAAGAGCCTGTTGGTTTGATGATCAAAGAAGAAAAGAGGAGGAGGAAGCTAGGCCGAGCAGTTCGAGCGGCGACGAAGATGGTGGTGACATGGGGTTCTATGTGGTTGGACTTGCATGGGAGTATTTGGATGAAGAAGGTTGGCTTGTGGTAGGGGAGAATTGAGCTTTCAGCAAAGACAAAACATAGGGAAGAGAGAACTTATTTCTCTTCTATTCTACTCTTTCTTCTCCTCCTATTGTTCATTTCATTTCAGCCAAAAATGTTTATCATCTAGACCTCTTCCAGATCTCTGGCTGTGCATCATATGTTGAACTTTGTAAATTATTATTGAAGTAATCCAAAAAAATCATTTATTCATTCAGAGAAAGTTGAACTACCAACCTTCTCATAGCACACAATTTTGATGGAAAATGGAGAGGAGAGGGGAAACAAGAATTATTGTCAGAAAAATATGTCATTAGTCCATAATAGCAGGTTGCTTACTTCCTAACAAGCTGTGCATTGAACACCTGCAGATTAAAGTCCATTAATAAGAATTGAAGAATGTCCATGGAAGAACCAAATTTATGCCAATGATTTTACAGTGAACAAAGAGATCAAATTTAGACAGAGGTTGCTAGCATAAGCTATACCAGGAAATCAATTGCCCAATTGAAAGATCAAAGGGTAGGACACAATTTAAACCAGTTATAGTCGTTGGCTAGAATGGAATTTTTCACCTAAATTTTCTATACAACTCCAAATTCACGAGGAAGGTGAGAACTATCTCTATGTATATAGGTATTTAAAAGAATTAGTATGTGGCCATCAACAACATGCTTATATCAGAGATATGCAGTGAGCATGGACACAACCTTTCAATAATAAATTATAGGGTTAGAAAGAATAAAAATAGGCAGGTGGCTGCTTGGTTATTGGTTAACTTCAGTTTCGAGACTATGGTTTAGACCAACATCAGACTTCTTCTTCTTTCACACCTCCTCCTTTTTTCTTTCTTTTTTTTTTTTGGAGGAAACATATCAGACTTCATACATCAGCTGGTTAAGTAGGACATAATTCTGCATGTTTGGACTCAGAGAAATGCAGATCTGCTTGGTTCTTAATAGGTTGGTATTATCAAGTCTATTTCAGTTTTGGCTTAGCATGCAGACCAGCGTCAGAACTTATGACTTGGTGAAGTCAAGCAGAATTCTGCAAGCTTGGAGAAATGAGCAGATCAAGTTAGGTCTCTATAGATTCTTAAATCTAACTACTGGAATTGTTTATTAGTTCAATTTATGTTTCAGAGTCTAGGAACTGGACCAGCAGACCTTGTTCAGTAAAGTTGGGTATAATTTTGGACTGCGGGGTTAAGTATTTTCGACAAGCTTAGACACACGGCATGCAGGTATGGTTGGGTATGAACAAGTTGCTGTTAAGATCATTAACCATAATGTCAGGATTGGGATTCCTTTCCTTCCTATGTTCCCTCTCATCTCCTCACCAGTACATCATCTCTCTTTGTTTTGGCTCTATCAGAGCCATTGGTAAATCAAACCAGCATGCCATCATTTTTATTACAACGTATCGCCTATCTTTCCCTCACGAGCATAATATGTATCATGATCATTCAAAGGAACACCTAACTCTATTCATTATACTAGCTTCTATTCACATAAAAGTCATGGATTTTATTGATCAACAACTAATGCCACTTTTGACCTTTGCTTATATCTAGGTACCACAATAATTTCCTCAAAATGGGATATTATCTTATGATATTAGTTTATGTTAATTATTTTCTCTATCCTTTCATGATAATACAGTGTTGTGCTCGACATTTACTTTGCCAATTTACTAACTATAGACACCCCCAGCTATTGTAGGGTGAAAAACTTCTCCTTATTTGGTTGCATTCAGCCCGGCCAACTCCAATTCAATTCAACCTACCCCTATTGTACTCATTTTGATCCTGTCAAATCTAATCCAACTTGATCAAACCGACCAAATTCTACCCTATTCAACCCGATCTAAGCAATCAACCTAATTCAACTCAATCTGACCTAGTTAATCCTACTCAACCTAATTCCATCCAATGTGACCCGATCAACCTAATCCTATCCATTCAATCTAACGCAAATCTAGTTAGCCCAATCATAGGGCCGAACACAACACATATGAATAAAAAACTAAGAGATTTATGCATACATGTGATTAGATCAAGAGTAAATTTGATGTATGTCTAATTTAAGTTTAACCACTAAGCCATGCTGAAATCCTTCTTTATACTCTTATCCCAGTTTCTTGGCATAGGTGCATACGATAAAAAAAATTTACAGGTGGGTATGTACATTACTACAGTTACCGCTCTTTTAGCTTCTATCATCTACTTCCCTTACGACTACTTGTTCATAAGAATGACAAGCGGCACCATAGCATCCCTCTGCCTCATTTTGTCATGGTTCTTTCTAACAAACTCAATCTCTCACCATCTTTTCACGTAATTGTATCCCTCAAGGCACTACTTTTTATGCACCCCACCTTTGCATAAAATCTCAAATCCTAATAAGAATAAAGGAGAAATATCCATAACAACCTCTCCCTCCATGATACCAAAAGAGTGACATACATTGGCATAGTGTATTTGGCCCTCACACCACTCCTAGTGATCCTTTTAACCCCAAAAATATCTCCTAGGTGTATAGCCTTAATCATATTAATGCCAAACATCTCTCGTACCTTGAATCTTCTTTTTCCTCTCCTACAAAATCCTATCCCTCTATGCTTTCTCCACATCACAAATCCAAGAAAGAAGAGGATTAGCTTATCTCCTTCGTACACAATGCTACTCCCTATCTTTAGATCATAATCTCCCTCTCTATCCTAGCCTTTTACCCTATCTCTTCAACCTAAACATTAAAAGAAATATAAAGAGAGAAACTTTCTTTCAATCATAGCTTTATACCTCCGCAGTCCCCTTCTTTCTCCCTCTAGCTAATAAAAACCTCCACCTCATATTAATCATCACCACTATATTTAAGAAAATCTAGTCCTAACCATTGAACTAAATTCTCTCATCTTAACCCTTAAAACTCCAATAAATACAATGAATATACTCATACTCAATACTAGTCATTAAATCTAGACACCTCACCGATCTTTTCCCTCACACCTTAGCCAACAAGGCTGAATCACCTAACAACCACATACTAACCTTTAAAAAAAAAATCATAGCAATTGAAATAACTATATCTAACATTCACAATTTATTTAATATAATAAAATTTATATATAACAAAGAAATATATAAAATAAATATATTGTTACAAAATATATTTAATATCATAAATAATAATTGCATGTTCATAATTTAATTTTGGCTCAAACTCAAATCAATCAATCTATTTATAATCTTGAAATTCAAAATAACTTATACTCTAGTCTAAACATATGTAATTTACATCATGGCTTTACATAACTACTGTTACAATATCGTAATGGCACCAAGATGATTGACAAACCTACATAATATTTTAAATATCATTTATCCCAAAGCTATATTACATTTCAGAAAAAATTAAAAGAATAAAAAAATCATCACGGATGTGTAGATTTTATGCTCACCAAGAAGGCTTTGGTTCTAGCACCTCTCTCTCTCTCTCTCTGTGTAACAAGTATCCTAGATTCCTAGCAAGCATCCAAGTTGGAGGTAAGAATCTCAAAAGCCTCTTCCTTTTATAGGCACCCTGCATCTCTTATGCTTGACTTATAAATTATTCTTGCTTTTCTACAATTGAAAACACTGACCTTATAGCTTCAATGGTTTGGAGATTTCTAAACAACTCGCTCACATGGATATATCTGGCTAAGTATTTTTTTTTGGTGAAATATCTGGCTAAGTAATTGATTGCATCCTCCTTACCTTATTGATGCGGATTCCAGAGTTGTATACTGACAACACAATTATAATCAAACAGTCTCCTTACAAATACAAATGTTTTTTGAGAGAAAATTAATCTGGACAATGTTAAAAATACATTATTTTGGATATAACTGCAATGAGCCATGACAGAGAAATTCACATATTTTAGAAAATGCTGAATATGCAGATTTGAAAAGAAATAGGAGGTGCCAGATAAGTGAAAAAAAGATACTTGTGCAAGTTTACTAAAGACAATGGTGTGAGATTTTGATAAAAAATTTCAAGTCACAAATGGTTATAGTTTATGACATTTCAAGATGTATAGAGAGCAATTCTGCTTTTCTGATATTATCGGATGTTCAGCACCATTTATGGGTTCATGTTATCTGATATGTTGTGTTTTAATGAAAAGGAGAAAGTCCACATGTATTATCAAGGTTTAATCCATGGAATGTAAAATCAAAGATTTACAACATGAATAATGTGGGAAAATACAAGATGAGATCTCCACTTTAATGCCAGTATTTTGTTCCAACAATAAGTATGATATATGCTGGAAAAAGAAACAGAAAAAAGAACTAACAGAACTGGTCCCAAGAAATAACCTTCTTAAAGTAATTCAAGTGAAAGACCCAAAGGCTAACTGAAAGTTGAAAAGAGACCACAACAGGCACTGCACCCCTTTGCTCTCCTTGGTCTTCCACAGCAATGATAGTTATTGGGTGCAACAAAATGCAAAGTTAACTTATAAAGAATATCACATAGGGCTCAGCTAAATGAGGCTGACGGAACCAACATACAGAGGCCAAATAATTTTAAGACAAGATACATAGGAGAAGAAATGAAGAGTAAGATCAATATTTACTCCTAGTATTAATTACAACTTCAAGATAGGGCTCAGCTAAATGAGGCTGACGGAACCAACATACAGAAGCCAAATAATTTTAAGACGAGTTACATGGGAGAAGTAATGAAGAGTAAGATCAATATTTACTCCTAGTATTAATTACAACTTCAAGATACAACTTGATTTCACCATCACAGCAATCTTTCTTATAACAGTCTCCTGTTTCTGTTTTTGTAATTAAAAATTAGGTGCCAGAACCACAAAGGCGATCACTTTTATCATGTATGCGAAACCAGCAAAGACTTGATTCCAACATAACAGGAAATCTTTCTATTACAACCTCTTTTTTTCCTTCCTTTCATCAGAATAGCCACCAGAATAAAAAAGGCAGTCATTCTTGTCATGTTTGCAGATCCAGCAAAGATTTAATTGCAACATCACAGGAATCCTTCCTCCGACAACCCCTTTTCTCCATTGCTTTTGATTGAAATGCAGCCACAAAATCTAAGAGGTAATCACTTTGTCAAGTTTGTAGGCAACTTAATTAACAAATATTTCACAGCTGGAAGATGAAATATATATACTTGAAAACAACAGAAAGAGAGTAATGCTATTGGGAGACAGTTATGTGCATCCTGAAACCAGCGGAACTTGATGCACCATACATGGGGTGGTGGTCGTTGAGTTGCCAGCTCAACATTGGAGTCCAGGCAACTTTTGAGATGCACATACAGGGTGCACAAAGCATCTTTCAGAAATAAAGAGTCGTTTGATTAACAGTAGTAAATTTCACCTGGCCGCACTTCATGAACATGCAAGACTGACAAGTTGCTGTAATAGTTACTTCTTCAGAAAGTACAACCCATCCCTCATTTCTAGCTTCTCCTCGGTTATAAGACCAGTCAGAAAGCTCTGCAGTTGCTGGAGTGACTTGTCATAAGAAGGTTCAGCAACACAGAACATCTGAAATACAGGGGTATTGTATAAAAATGTGCAACTTTGTCAAGATAGGCAACTTCAGAGAAAATTTGTTAAATTTGATACTGAACTGCTGCAACAGTTACCTTCAAAGTATTATGTATCCTATCCAGTGCCATACTGCCAAAATTGGTGAGCATCCCTATGATGAATTTCTGTGTCCATGGAAAGTATTAATTAGAAGAGCCAACAAATTTTTGTTAAAGAAACAAATTTCACAAGGGCACTAAAGGAGAAGAAAATAATTTGTTCTCTAATTTCTGATATATGCATATTTAACACAATTTTCTGCCCCCAACTGATGTCAACCTCATTCTGAACTACAAGAAAACAAAAAAAAAAGTGTTGCAGATTATGTATTATATGCAACTTGATTTACCATTTTTCACAATTAATAAGGATGAGAATGTCCTTTCCTGTATCACATAAACTCATTGTATGCCCTGATAATAGACAACTTTTGGAAACAGGTGCTGCTAGTGCCATGTTGATAAAATCATATAACATCAAAAGTATGTTGGTT
>KE504737.1:837560-861858 GCA_000441515.1 Elaeis oleifera
CGGACCGGTACGCTTGGGCGTACCGAATGTCGGTACGGTACGGTACCGGTACCGTACCATACCGGTCCAGCACCGGCACGCCGTCCGGTACCAGTACGGCGAACTTTGCTTATAACAGACAAGATTATAGCATTAGTGATAGAAAACAACTAATGTTTTGAAAGTCGTATGTCGGTTAACTTCAATAAACCTTATTTCCCAAAGCTGCAAAGGCGAAAATGCAATCTCAACATTGAAATTGAAGAAAACAAGGAGAGATTGAAATTGTCCGTCGACCCTACATCAGGCATTATCCACTTCGCTAATATTATGAATATTATGCAAGATAAAGATTGTTAGGGTATAGAAAGAATAAGCTTATTGGCAGTAGTAACATTACAACCATTTGATATCATATGTAAACTCCAACTTCACAGATTTACCCATCCAAGCCTGCTCCCACATTGGTACAGGACTGGGACGGGTCAGGACAGACATCGATAACAAGAATGAACAGGGGTAGGTGGGGTGTGAAGAACCAAAAAAATGCATACCAGGCATCTCAAGTGTTGAGACAGCCATCTCAGTCTCGATCAATCCCAAGTGGGATGGTCGAGACATATCACAATTCAAGAGCGAACCAGTGTCTTGCACCCATCCCAGGTACCGTCCTCTCAATAGAATGAGACAGTACTAGCAGGACATGCCAGTCTGCCAATACCATAGAGACCTGAATCCTTGATGCCAACAATATTTTTTAAATAAAAAAAAATCATGTTCTTGTAGAAGAAATCTTCCATGAATAAGAACTTTGCTTGGACCTATAGATGCCAATATCATTCAGAGTGCAACAGAGCAAACCTCATATACAGTCATCTCTTTCCGCAGCTGTTCCTCAACAGAGGCCACAGATCTCTCGCCTTCCTCATCTGCTGCTAAAAGTCCTTCAGAACTCTCATGGATAAGGCCATTAGTATTCATGTCATCAACAATGGTAAAACATGATCAACGGAATCTGATCCAGCTGACCCTGCTAGGATTCCCTGAGATTATATGAAAAAAAGGATAGAAAAAATCTCAATGCCGAAAATTAATCTACATGATCCTAGGATTAGTATTAAATCACTAAGACTAAGAACATATCTGAAAACTATGCAAAATATAGATGGTAACACAGAACTTTCTATTCGATAAAGATATAAGCATCCATGGAGAAAATGCACAGACCTGTGAAAAAAAAAATTAAGGGAACAGAATCCTGGTGAATCTGTCCTGTCTAAATTTGTAGTAAGTAATTGTGTATGCTAGCATGCAACAAATTAAAAGATATATGCTAGTTTATGCAAACTACATATACAATGTTGGGAAAGATCCATTGACCATCAAGGAAGATTAGAGTATTTAGTGCCTGAAAGGTTTCAAGTTATGGTAGTGGTGTCCTTGGTTAGAATTTCAGGAAAAAGCAAAATCAAATTTCTATGGCAATTTTGGTCCAGTTCAACCAAATACGTTAGGTTTGGGTCTCTGCTAGAATGAATGCAATCCAAAAAGAAAAAATCCGGAACAGAGAGAAGCCTGTTCTTTTGTCCTGCTTTAGACAAGGGCATCAAATATCCAAAACATTTTGCTAAAAATGTTCCGGACTTGGCCCATGGATCTAAGCATGAAATTATAAAAAGAAACCGGCAACACCTAAAAAATAGAAACTTTATGAATGAATTTGTTTGTCAGTGGTAGTTCCAGCCAAGGTTTTAAATCTTGTGGGATAAAGGTGTCCCAGTTTCATCATGGAACGGGATGCCCTGCTGTCCCGTACAGTGCCGACAGCAATCCCGGTCATGCATCCCAATAGATATCCTCCATCCTTCTCCTTCTTCTTTTCTTTCTTTCATTTCTTTTTTTCTTCCTTTTTCTTTCTTTCCTCCACCTTCCTTTCTTTCCTTTCATTTTTCTTTCCTTTTCTTCTCCCTTCATTTTTCTTTTCATTTTTCTTCTTCTTTCCTTTCATTTTTTTTCATTTTCTTCTTCTTTCTTTCCATTTGTTTTTCCCTTTATTCTTTCCCTATGTGGATTGGTTTCAGAGTCCCAAACCTATCTCGCTCCTATTTTCTCATAAGAATGGTACA
This sequence comes from Elaeis oleifera, assembly GCA_000441515.1. NCBI lineage: Eukaryota > Viridiplantae > Streptophyta > Magnoliopsida > Arecales > Arecaceae > Elaeis > Elaeis oleifera. Next base: position 839,666 of record KE504737.1, read on the forward strand.
GAACAATCAGGACGCTCCCCATCCTACAAGTATGTAAAACCTTTGTTCCAACATTCCCCCTTTAGATATTGCAAATGTGTAATGGATAAATTTTTCAGAATTATTCTGGCCAAGGTTCACTGTACCAATCAATATCGTACGACACCCAACATACCAAACCATACTAAGTGCACCATAATGTATCGAGCATACTGTACCACACCAGGCATACCATACCAAATGGTACCAAACCAGCACACAGTCTCATACCATACCAACACTTAGTGCACCTTGCCATCTTGTACCATACTGCATGCCGACACTATAACAAGATGGTACTGGTGCAAGGTCTAGTACCAAGACAATGAACCTTGTTTTGACTGCCATACTCTTGTGGTTTCATTCTCTTCTAGTTAAGAACATCAAATTGATGCTTTTTTATGTCCCTAACCTCCTATTATATCAGATGATGCAAGACCAGTCAGGTACATAATGGGCTAGGAAATTCTGGGACTTGCTCGCTTATAATGCTTGCTATCCCACCTTAGAAACAAGTTAGGAATAAATGACTTTGTCGTTCAAAAAATATAAGGAAGCTTTCTAGGTCTTCATAGGGTTTTAGGAAATCAGGTTTGGTGTTAGGAAGGATGTCCTTAGGGCTTTAGCCTTAGAAAGTTTACTGCTGAACTAAGATCAAGTTTAAGGCAAAAATAAATCCTATGCATAAAGATAAGGTCTGACGAGGACTGAGAAGAGGAAATAAAGGAACTATAGAGAAAAATAGAAGCACAAAGAAGGTAGTAGAAAGAGATGGGATGAAAAGAATGAGAAGAGAGTGCCATTTGGAGAACAAATTCCTTTTCCCACTGAGACAATCATGTATTTTTATTCTTAATTTTCTTGTGGAATTCCTTTTTTCTTGAAGAAGAAAAATATAAAGAGAATGAAAATTATATTCAGTTGTCAAGAAACAAGTTGTTATATGTTTGACATTTTCATAACAATATAATCTGAGTACCTTTTAACAATCCACCATCTAGAACATCAGCAATGATGCATTATGGAACATAAGTTGAAAGTATAAATTTTGTGGATGAGTAGCATATATAGTGTATTAAATAACAAAATAGGAGGGACACATTTCTCCAGATTCCTTTTCCCACTTAGGCAATCATGTATTTGATCCTTAATTGTTACTTGTGGAATTTCTTTTTGCTTGAAAAAGAAAAGAAATTATATTCAGTTGTCAAGAACAAACTGTCACATGTTTTTCTTAATAATATAATCTAAGAGTTCCTTTTAATAATCCACCAGCTAGAACATCAGCAATAATGCATAACAGAAATAAGTTGAAAATATAAACTTTTTGGATGAAGAGCATATGTATTGTATTAGACAACAAAATAGGAGGTCCTACATGTTTAGCTGTTATTTGCATGACTTGATATCTTATAAGAACTTATCTGCCATACCTTGCTGATCCAAAATTTATTCTCCGGTTGAGTGTATCCACAGGTATCCCAGTAGCGGCCGCTAGATTCTTGGAAGTCCAACTGTAGTGAAAGCAATTTTTTTGAAAGGTCAGGCGTAGCTCGCACAAATATACACACCAAAACACCTTGAAGACCCTACCTTGTTTGCTCCTGAAATTGCATAATAATCGCTGCATGCACTGGAGTCACAGTAAACTGCATGTTCCGATCTTCAAATTGCAGTTCCAACTGAAACAGAAAATCATAACAAAACATCCAGTAGACTGAATCATTAGAATCAAATGCTTCTACCCTTGCATGAATTACATTTCTTGTTACTAGAATAGCATCTTGCACAAAATTGTTAAGCCAAAAATTTTCTAAAGCTAATCAGCCAGAGAAGTTTTGCTAGACAATGAGAAATGATGGGTGGTAGAAATAACATCTTCCACAAAATTGTTTAGCCAACAATTTTTCTAAAGCTAATCAGCCAGAAAGATTTTCTAGACAATGAGAAAATGATGGATACTCCAAGATTTTTCCAAGTTTCTAACCTTCACTGTTCCAAGATTTTTCTTCCACAATAGCTTACGAGGTGTCTTGATCTCATGGAACCTCTTTGCATAATCACATAGTAGTTGATCCACAGAAGCAGGGATGTTAAGAGACTCGGCCTGCATTTTTCTCAAGGTCAACAAGAGATCAGCAAGAAATCATCAACAATTAACTGAATTATAGAAACAATTAAAATAGTAGAGATATCTATATTATAGACAAATTTATATAAACCAGGATACTATTTACATAAATCCACCATCCTCAAAAGTATCATTTATTCATTGTACACCAAGTAGCGGCACTATAACAGCATATACAGGTTTCTCTTAGACACTACAATGTTGCTGATTTCAATTAGGCTATTCTTGGTAAGCATGCTTTCTGAAAAAAAGGTACACACAAATATAAATTGGTAGGTAATGCCATTCCATCTCCCATTTTCTTCTCCCCCATCCCACTATTTTCCCACTTTGATAACCAAGCAATGTATTGAATTAAAAGATGAAACAAATGAAGATGAGGAAGGTTTTCGTCAGGTTGCACTTGACACCTTGTTTCGAATGCTATATTAAGCACAAATCATGTCTCCCTATAGTCAACGACATGTAAATAAGAAACCTCTATATAGTTTTAAAACTAGTTCTATTGAATTAATAAAGTATAGGGGTGATTATTCATGCTTTATCATGAAAACAGTTACATAGAATCACATAATGCACACATCAATATACTAATGATTGGCACATGTGGCAGATAAAATGAATGGTTCAACGGTCAAATGCGAGGAGTAACCATACATCTCTTTACTTGAGTTCAAGTACAGAAACACATCAGGTAACCAATCTGTCTATTTTGTGCATATAGTTGATTTCTAGGGCCCACCTACACCTGTGATGTACAAAGTTTCAGAAAGTAACAAACTGAGAAACAAAGAAAGGGAGTTTAATGTTAAGCAGCCTATTCTATTGGGATTGCTTATGATAGCATATCACCATCATAATCCCATCTACATACATAACAATAAATATTGATAATTCTTTCACTGTAGAGGTGCAGAAGGATGCCCTCTATGCTCTATCTAACAGCTCCTTAAAAGCTCCAAGTGAATTACAGGTACAGCATTTTTATGTTGATAATATCACTAGTTATCTTCTACGAAGATAATCTGCTGCTCGGTAAGTATTCTAGGAAAATCTTCCTGATGCATTTTGGTGATTATAACCTCCTTGGTTATCTACTTTTAGATAATTACTGATGGTCAGCTAATTTTCCACAAGTTATATATTCAGTTTTGTAGTATTTGTTCTTGGTTCATGAGTTATTACTTTATACTAGACCTTGCTGCAAATGACGATTCAAGGGATAGCTTGAGCAAAGAATTTGAGTGTGGGATGTCCAGATCAAGGGGGAGATGAGAGATGGCTGTGTTCCCATCGGTCTTGATTATGAAGTGTAGAATCGATAAAAACTGATGCTATCAACCACAACTTGGTTCCCTAGCCAGTTCCTCATCTAATATGTAGAGGAAAAATAGAAAATTGAAGTGAAATGTTCACCAACCCCCATGCAGTATCCCAATCCTCTTATGTCACGTCCCTCACTTCTTTCAAGGGAGCTGCACGATGCTCCATATCATTTATGTACCCTTCTTTCCAACTGCCTTTGCCAAATGTGTGCCAGTCCCCACTTCAGATGTGAGAAAGGGACAGTTTTGTTTCTATCCTTTCCCATCAAACTTATAGAAGAATATGGCCACAATAGAGGGACTCCAGCCACAGACAGCTTTCGATTTAAGAGTATAGATTCTTCCATCAACCTCAAATATCATTAATGCCCTCACAAACTAACCATCCTTTGTTATGATTTTACAACAGCAAAACAGCAAATCCGCTGAAATTGCCAGCAACCTGATTATATTACTATAAGAGTTAGAATACTTCTTTTCTTTTAAGACTTATTATGGGCTTCATTCTTCTTTTTTATAGTTTTCAAACTTGATAGAAACATTCTATTAACACTCTTTGTTCATATCACTTCTCTCAATTCTCCCCAATTACATTATTATCCTAGACCAATGAGTCCTGATATCTAACTTTTAATATGAATAAATGTTGTTTATCGGGCCTAGTCTCTTTAAATTACGAGCCTCAGTCAGCTTCTTAGAAGTGTTTATTTATAAAGAAAGATACTACTCTAGGTAATAGATAGTGCTTCTGTGAGGAACCGTACAGTGCGTATTTAGTCATACATCGATTATACGCTGGAAAGATCTTAGATACTTATACAAGGTCAAAAAACTCAAAAATATTTCTAGCTGGTCTTTTTGAGTGAGGTCCTGAGTTGTTACCAATGGTATCGAAGCCGATCCAGCCCATAGCCTATGTGGACTAGGAGATACTGCAGCACGGGTTCATTAAAGCTGACCATGGGCCGATCATGGTGTTTATGAATAAATGCATGGATTTGGATCCTTAGCCTAACGAAGATGCCAAGGTTTAAATGGGGGGAGTATGTGAGGACCCATGCGGGTGTATATTTAGTTCCACATCGGTTATTGAAGATCTTGGATACTTATACAGGGCCAAGAAACTCAAAACATATCTTCTAGCTAGCCTTTTTGGATGAGGTCCTGAGTTGTTACAGCTTCTCCAAGTGTCTTAAACTTATAACACGATGCACAAATGCAAACAAAAGCATGTTCTATTCAAAGAGAACTAATAAAGAAAAATGTCAACATTTTCATAACAGAGCCTATAGCCTATTTCTATTTCTAAACAATAGAGAGTTGATATCTCATAGAATATATATATATACCTGTATCGGTGGCCAAAAGTTTGAAGATATTATTGTTGCATCAAGAATATCCAGAGAGATGTCTGTCTCTCCTTGCTTGGCACCTAAGAAAATTTACAGCAGTAAGCTCACTTAAAACTTACATAGCAACAGTAACAAGCATTACCGAGTGATTATTTTCAAAAAAGTTCAAAATACCGCTGAGAGATGGCTGGGGCAGAGATGCTTTAATATTAGCATTTGTCCTCTTTGAATCAATCAAATCATTAAGCATAATTTCACATTTCTGTATGCTACTCTCTCCTAAGTGTATCTGGTTACATATAACGTCAAATTTCAGTGTACAAGACAACAGCATTAGTCAACAAAAGCAAAAGTAAACAGCAATGATTTTGTTATAACATCAAGATGGACTACTATAGATTTTATGTGTGTGAGGCCCACCTTAAGGAGCTCTAAGGTACGTATCTCTGAGTCAATATCATAATCAGATTTATTTAGAAGCTTTTCTGCCAGCATAACGCGGTACTCATTAACTAGCTGGTCCTTCGAACCAATTATGTTGACCATCATTCCAAGTACATCAATCTTCCTTCTGTTCCTGCTACCTTTTGAGGGATCTGCCTCCACTGGATCTGGCTCCCAGCTGAAAAGAAGCACAGAAATGACGGTAAAACAAGCTGGTTGCTAATATATCAACATATAGTAGTCCCATATGACTATATGATTAGCAAAGAGGATATTAACAGTAGGCTTATTTGTGCTCTGAACATCATTAAGAAAACATACCGTTCGGCATTTATCCATGCTTGCTTGTCATCGGAATTGATATCATCATCATAATCAGTACTCTCTTGGTTCTCTGCATCTCTATTTAACTCTTCAAGAAGACTATCACCAGCATTTCCTGGGCCACTAGGATTTCCCCCAGGCCCATCAGTAAGCATGGTAACAATGCATTTTATGGTATCTTTCTTCCCTCAAATAATCCCTAATTGGTTCACCTACTGCCTCAAGAAATACACCAGTAGGGTCTATTATTCGGAGTGCCTTGATGGTGGACACATATTGGTGCAATATGTCATAAGTTGAGGCACCAGCAGTGAGTAGGCGATATCTTAAAGCAGAAATGAATGAATCAACAAGCTTTGAGTGCTGCCCTGTATATTCGAGACACTGCTTCAAGTCTTGAATTGCAGGATAGCTGCATAAACTTCCAGCAAGACAGTGAGAGGCAAAACTTGGCATAAAAAGTGAAACCAAAAATGGAAAAAATAAATGATGAGAATAGAAGCAGAACAAGAAAATGAAATATGAGCAGGCACTACATACAAGCATGAATTGACACATGAATGTCCGCATCCAGAATACAAAGTTTATACCAGAACTCAGACAAGAATTCCTCATCTATATTAGAGAAGAACAAACATTAAATCATGACAATACAGAAAGCTTATTCAGCTCATATTGGGACCATTAAGAGATAAAACAGAACTGCCCTATTCATGTACATGTAAGCAAACAAAGCCAAAGCGAAATAAGAAGGGAAAAAGTAAAGAAAATCTATACGTGGACAATGTGTTAGAGAACATAAACATGAGAGAGAGCACTCACATTCATAGCACAAAACTAGATATATAAAGTGGTTCAAAAACTTCGAAACTAAGAAACCTACCCATCCAAATGCACATCTAACAAAAAACTACCAGCCAAAATTATTTTCAAATTACAAAACAAAGGAGAAGGAGTGGCCCATCAGAATTCAAAATAAATCGAAAAGTTAACCATTCTAAACTCCATAGAAAACTTAAAAGAAAGCAAAATGGTAACCTCTCAGGATAATCCACGATAATCTCGAAAAGTTTGCCTATTCTCAAGTCTTGCAATGTTTCGTAAGCAAAATACTCAAGGCGCAGCTGCCATCTAACAAGCCCTTCAGAAGGAAAATCAATCCCTGGGTAACATGATGGACGTGAAGCCAAAGGCGATTTAAGACCAGATGACATGCTATCATGGTCAAATGAATCACCCAGATATGCTAGAAGAGCATGTAAGAACTGCAGAGGAACAGCCTGGAAAAAGGTCCGCAGTTGTTAGCGAACAGTTTTAAGTAATCATCATATGCGTTGCAGAAAAATCAGGAACTGATCAACCTAGTTATAACAACATGATTAACAAAGCGCATGTTGAAAGATAATAATTCAATGATAGAGAGCATGACTATTTTTCGAGAGGGAGTATGCTTAACATTGGTCATTATTATGTTAATTGATATTGCAGTGATATGACTAAGATAAAAAGGTAATTTCACACCCATGAAAGCAAAGATCATCTTAACAATTAAACAATTAACTGTTTCCATGCATGGTATTAAGGAAAACAGTGGAAACTCGACATGGCAGGTACAAAAAAGGTTTCAGATCCCGACGGGACGTCCCGCAGGACATCGGGACAAGGTACCATCCCATGTGTTGGAACAAGATCATCCCGCTAGTATCCCAATGTTCTAATCGGGACATCTTGGGGCATCTCCTATCGAGATGAGGCGAGACAGCAGCGCATCCCGTTCCATGGGAAAACTAGAACAGCTCCGTCCCACAGGATTTAAAACTTGTACAAGTATAAATTATTTCCAACTAGACTTGTTCAAATCATCATCTTAACAATTCTGGGGAAAAAAAAAGGCATTCTTTCAGCCAGAAAAGGAATAGCTATAGGCCCTTAAGCTCCAATGCACACTTAGTCAGAGGCATATGCTCTGGGGCCTTGATTCTTTTTTCTGTCTTTTTTCTCTCTGCTAGCTCAAGGACTTTAATGCCAACAGCTAGCCAGGTGCATACCTTAGCTGGCAAGCTAAGATTGATCATCAAATCGAGGCCTTACAAGTGATGCCATCATAACAACAGGGTCAAAGAGATAATTTCTAATCGATCAAGGGTATTATTAAACAACAAATTGTTGACTTAGATTAAATAATAACTACATAACTACATAGCCTATATTCAGAATAAAGCCTAAAGAGTACCTGAATCCAGTCCTTAATAGATCCAAGAACAGGAGCCCTGTAATCATCACCAGCTAAATTATGAACTTTGGCCTGTTAATGAAGACAAAATGCATGCATGTCGTAAAGAACTCTTAGATATGGAGAATAATTATGGTAGACATATCCAAAGCCATTGTAAGAAATAGGACAAACATTCTTAAAAGCAAGATGACATTGATATACACCTATTATATAAGACAGATTGGTACTAACCTTCAAGAGTGAAAAGATAGCAGAAGCATAAGCATCTTCAGTCATGGATGTAAACCAAGACTTCTCAGATCACGAACAACAGCACCAATGTTTTAACCAAGAAATTGTTCCTTAAAAAAACTGTCTCATGATTACTCCCATCAACATCCATATTTCCAATTGCAAGGTTACTCTTGTTCTTCTGGTCATCAATTGGGAATCTGTGTCCATCTTCATAATCCTCATCCATCATAGTGCTCAGCTCCTCCAACTTTTTTTTAAAATAAAAGCGCAGCACCTCTAAGGAAAGAAAAACATAGAACTGCTGAGCAAAGGATAATATGCAATAAGTAGCATACACATACAGAAAATCTACATGGCCAAAAAGCGGGATCTCTTAAGTTTATATATATCATATAGGTATATCACATCATCATCTGGCTCGCTAATCATAACCAATCTGGCTCGGCAATCATAACCATAGCCATGAAGCTTTGTCCCAACTATTGAGGGTTTGTTTATTAATTCTCATTCAACAAACTTTCCCACTTACGGCTAGCTCTAAACGTTACTTCAAGCCTTTTCAAAACATTCTTTATAAATTGTATATATGTTATCTTAGATCTTCCACTTCTCTTCCCAAACCCTTCAACAAAGACTAAAGTACCCCAACCGGCTATTCACAAAAGCCTGTTCAGATCTATGTTGCACATGCATGCCATTTTTAATCAATTCTCCATCAATTTATCCTCAATAAGTCAACTCTTGCTACTCTAATATTCTCATTCCTTACCTAGTCTTTCTAGTTTTACCATGCATCCATCAAAAACATTCTCATTTTCTCTACACTCAACTTGTTTCTTGGATCTCATTTGTTGCCAAACATTGTTGAGCCACAAAATAATATTAGGCCTACTTGTCATCTACAAATTTTTCCACAGCCAAGATATGCTTGATCACATAATACCCCAAAGTATCCCTACTCTTTATTGAACAGTTCTAATTCTAACGAATCTAGTCCTCCATTTTTTTTGTGTAACTGATCCTAAGCTCGTAAATTGTGCTGTCTTTTGCCATCAATCTTGACCAAAGTCTTGTTTTCATTTCTATTGGTGTTAAAATTGTGATCTTTTACTGTACTTTGTTCTAATGATATTGAAGCCTTTCTACTCATCTTTTGCCATAAATCTGACTATTTATATATTTAAATTGGTGTATGTAGAGACAAAAAAAGGGAACTACAGTCCTTTAGAGGGGATTTAAGCTCAAATCACATCATTGCAAATCATAACAATTGTGATTTTTCCTTTTTCTAAACTTACAAAAGGAACTACAGTCCTTTAGAGGGGATTTAAGTTCAAATCAGACCATCGCAAATCATGATAATTGTGATTTTCTTTTTCTAAAATTACAAACAATGGATCTAAACAGTTGCATTTTCAGTTGAGTACATCTTCCAACTACATGATTTTTCCATACCTTCACCTCACATCTAACCATTTTTATTCTCCTTTTCACAATGGAACACAACCAAGAAAACCTCAATTCAAAAGATCTAAAACTATTAAATCAAAGAAAAGGATAACAGTCAAATAAATGTGATTTTTTTAAATATAAAAGCCTCCCAAAGTACCCATAGTATTACTTGTCATCTAAGTTGTTATAAGTTGAACTAGAATATAGTGTTACATAGAGATAAATTGATAGGTAGACTATGTATCCAGTATTTGAACATACATCTAGCATATAAGACCTTTTACAGTCATAAATAGAAATTTACTGAAAGTAAGCCAGAAGAACCAATTCTTAAATAAATTACAGCATAAATATCCAAAATATTTTCCTACCTTATATGATAAAAAGAAATGATATTTCCATGTATTCAACTCTGCCCAATGTTTGTGTGATGGAAAGTGTTGGGGATGTAACCCCAGCCATACCGAAGACACAGATCATATAGGGGTCTATAACGAAACATGCAGAACTATTATCACAGTACAGACCAAAGATAAACGAGTATGATCCTGATGGTAGATATGTCATCCCAGAACAGTGGGACAATTACTCAGGGAAGTCATCTAATGTAGTGTAGGTGGAGGTCTAACTCCAGATCTTACTGATTATTACCTTCTAAACACCTCAGCACGTAACTCATGGAGCTAATCTTGACTTCGGCCAATGACCTTAGTTCGGGCGACTGATGTTCGCCTCAGTTGAGTCCTTAGCTGCTGGCCCAGAGGCGACACCTAGACATCATATGCCAACCCAAAAAAAACTCCAACTCAGACATCTTTTTCAAGGATCTTTGGCCGATCCTTACTCCTAATCATGTGTCACATCAGTGATTATATCAAAATATTCCGGATAAAGTTAACCCCCACGCGGTCCACCGAATCGTGTCACCCTACAGTGAACCTTGTCCCTTCAAATGGCTGGCTATGCATCGATCGAGTTCATGCCAAGCTATGGCATCCGGCGGCATATGATCGGCCTCCGAGGCTCTTTCCTCCCGACCGTTGGTTCGGTCGATACATCTGATGATATTCAACCGAAGCCTTCGTACGGCTGTCAAGTCAAGCCATTAAAGATTGCAACTTATCATGATAATTCTGAGAGGCCTCCTTATCCGGTCACACCATCCCATTTGAAAATGGGGCAGCTATGGACAGAATAAAGCCACGCTATTCTCAAAGTCTCTAACTGTCAACTCATGACATTAATGGAGGATGGCCCCCACATACTGTGAGGTGACAACACTCACTAATTCAGAAATTAAGGACCAGGCGTGGTGCTCAAGAACACAGTGAGGGACAAAAGGTCCTTTCCGACCTCCCCTTTTCTCAAGGCTCCAATCTCAGCTATAAAAGGTAATTCGGAGATCCAGAAAAGTACACCTCCTCTCCCTCTCATAAACGTCCGTTCTTTCCCTCCTACTGCGGAAAATCTTACTTGAGCGTCGGAGGGTCCTCGTTGAAGCCAACTCCAATGAAGACTTTTTGCAGGTCCGATCACTGTCGACCCACTGGACATCGTCTCGCTCCAACACCTCCGACCTAAGATGGATTTCATCCGCAATAGAAAGAAAGCATTTTTCAAAATGAGGATCAAGGATAATAGGGTCAACTCATTAATACTCCAAATGGCATTGCTGATTGCCATTAAGATATACAAATATTGATGTGCTTCCCATGAGGGGCACAGGCCCCCTTCCATACCAACCTTAAAGAAAGCGAGCCTGCTAATTAACATGATATAACGGATGGTCAGAGTTTAGAATGCAAGGGGCCCTTGATTTCCTTGAGGAGTTTAAGGTTTATAGATGTTTGGCATTGACTAGAACTAAACAATTACCTAGAATTCCTTGTAGGGTCACCATTGATGTCTTCAAACGAACAAATTCCCATTTGCTCTGAAACAAAATGATGTAGACAATAAGCTGACCATAAATCATGCAGATGGATTTAACTTAAGCTGCTTTCCTCCTAAATAAACAGGAATGAAGAAAAGAAAAGGAATGTCAGTTTATTGATGGGATAGAATTTCCATCTTAATGCATGTCAGTATTAGTTTAAACAGAGATAAACTTTTAGTTGTGAAGTCACAAACCTGCAGTAAAATGCCATAGGGGAACAAACTAAGGGTAGTTTAAAGAAGGGAACAACAGATTGCATAGTATACTGGAAACAATCATACTAAAGGAACCAAAATGACAGCAACAATTGATCTTCTATGCAATATGAACACATATGACAATGATAAGTATGATATGTATATGTAAGAAAGGAAACCAAGAACTGTACCAGGAAAATGCCAAGGAAGTGTTGTTAGAAGAACCGACGATACCATCAACTGGTATCTAGAAATAAGTTTGGATCCATATTGCTCTAATTTCACCTTTTCTGATGATACACTCTCCTCACATGACTGAAAAGTGTGAAGGAGAATCAAAAGGCATTTTTCCTGATAACCTTTTTCTGAGCATATCTCTTCCAATGACTTACTTAATATTTCCTCAGGCCCACCTTCCTGACTCTGCAATGGTATTTTACATGCAAAGAAGTTAAATGACATCAAGTGTTCATAAGGTTGCACTAAAGTTGAAGATAACAAGAAATCAATTAAACTATTATTGCATTTCATGAAAATATAATTCATTGTTAAGGGCATATCAGCATGTGGCATACCAACCTTTTTTAGAAACTATCCCTCCATTTCCTGAGCTGCGGAGAAGTTTAGTAAGGAGGAAGAAAAAGAAGAATATAGATTCCACAGGCATGAAAATAGGTATCTAGAGTTATGATGCTCGATGCTTCCCTTGAGTATAGGAAGCATAGAGAACCAAAGAAAGATTAAGGGTATTAAAGGAGCAGATATTCCGATTTATATAAGATTTTCTGTCATTAATTAGATCTTACTTGTAAGCCTTCTGATCAAAACCATGTTTAGGGTTGACAGAATTTGCGTTAACTGATTAAAATTAGTTTCAAGTCCTAAAAAATATGTAAAGATCTCACTGCACGGCTGGCATTCTCTAGACCTGTCATTTTCTTTGTTCCATACTTTAGGTAGGTTATGGCCATTGATTTGTGTAGCTAGTAATTGAGTGCCATAAAATTTCTTGTTTAGGCAAGGTGATGACTGATGACCATCCAGAATATGTACCAAAGTAAACAATGCTCCTCAACATAATAATTTGTGGAACAGTAAATGAAAGTTAAGTTGCTTGAACTACAACCAATCTGATGCTTCTCCATGGTATATCTTATAGAAGTCCTCTAATTTCAACCAGAGCAACATGCGATGCATCTACTTTATAAGGCCTTCAACAACTCTAGCTTATGCCCATTTATGTGCAAAAAAAGTGGATTACATTAGAGCACCATGCGGAGCTGTCATTCAAGGTTCACTGCAATCAATCCATGCTTTAAGGCACATGAAATGAAATAAGGCACCATGGTAAAAAGCTTCAAAAATTTAATTGATGATTCATAAAGTTATTGAAAATATATTCTTGTTTAAATGACAGTTTACATGCCAAAAAGTTTAACCATAATCAGCACAACCTACAATTGGAGTTTCAATGTTAACTCAAATTCTTAATGTACAGTCTCATCTGAATAAGGCAGAAAGGTGAAGTAGAACTCCACGCATGAGATGATAAGCAAACAGTTGAATATCTGATTGTGGAACAATTAAGCAGGAAATGAAGTAACAACAATCCACCAAGCAACCAACGTGTCTTTGCAGATCCACTACTTCCACCTTCATCAAAAATCTGACACATAATAGCATGTTAATAAGGTGTAACCGTGTAAGTCAGGGGCTCAAATTGTAGGGTCCTCAAGGAAGTGCTGATTTTGTTTCTTGTTGACAAAAGTTTGGCCTGAAGTGTGAGACACAAGTTGACTTCCAAAACACATTTGACTTTGCCCAACACAAATTGAAGTCAAGTTCCCTACTATGATGCATTTAATATTAATGATCATTAACCTATCCCTATCAATGTTTCGACTTTAGCCATCACGGCTTTCATCAGGACAAGAATTATAAGTCAACAAAAAGATGCAGTTTAGTGCCATCAGCTTTCATCAGACTAAATTTTCATTCTAACCAACTTCAACAACACTTTGTTGCAAGGTGAATTTCTTCTAAACCAAGGTAGACCTTTCAACAACTAAAAGATCCCTAAGGTGCATCCAACTGAGATAGTGCAAGTCTAGAGCCTTTTGCTCAATGATCTCTTATTTCAGATTCGTATAGAGATTTTTTAAAAGATTCTCACATCATTGAGATGCAACAACTTGATCTAATTGATGTAGAGAAGATACTAATAATCCAATGATTCTGATCAAGTTGCCATTTAACCAAAAATTGAAGGATCCAAAGATCAACAACCTCTTGTAAGAATTTCTCTTCAGAAGACAATAGCTTTCAAGTTTGGTAACCTTCAGCTAAGGGAAATCTTAAATGCCACTGCAATTATAGATACTCTTTTTTTTAAAAAAAAAGAAATCATCAACCATATATGGAGTTTACTCACTTCCAATGTTTGAGCATCATGGTAAGCATCAAGTTGCTGCCAAAATTTGAAGACTGCATTTTTCTTGAATGTCTCCTGCAACATAAGAAATTGACATATCAGTCCAAAAGTTTATTATTTGATCATGCAAAAACTATAAGTTCAACAATAAAATTAAATAAACCAAGTTTCATTAACAGAAAAAGGTCTCTAGAATGTAGGTAATTAAGTATATATTTGATATGATTATCAGTAGGCCATAGGTGACTTTGCCGAAAAAATCCTGCCAGAATGCAGGTCTAGATCTGTCCCAAACCACACATATAAAAGGTAATAAAATTAATTATACCTATCTCTATAAGCTGATTAGCATCAACATTTGTCTACCCAAAAAGTCAATGTGTTCTACTATTTAAATAACTCAAGAGGAGATACATTCCAGGAAGATGGTAGCTAAGGCCATCAAGTTCCTGTTTGCCACTAGAATTTCATACAAGTTGCTTATATGTACTTAAATAATAGTACTGACAAATGTAGATTGAAGTGGTGCTGTTCTACATGGCTGCCTATGATGCAAGTTGCAATTATTTGGGGGAGGGGAAGAGGGGTGCAGAGGCAGCGGTGATTCAAATACCTGGGGCAGAATATTCAACCATATGGCCACTACCATTAGGAATTAATGTGTGAAAATTTCTTAAAATCATATGTTCCAATACTAACTATGCATCACATGATTTTAGATCAAAGAATAATTTGAAATTTATTAATAAAAAATTAACAAGGGTTAGCACCTTTAAGCATCTTCAACATGTTATTCACTATTATGCCCTTCTCAACTAGTGAAAGCATAAGCCTTAAATGATATCACCAATAACAAACATCACTGACACATAAACCATTTTTCCAACTTTAACCGTGCTTTCAAGCATCCTATTCAACATTCCACCCTCATTTCTGCCCTTCAGGATCAATTAATCACCATAGCAGCTTTCATAGTAATTGGTTCTTTATCTATGCTTCTGCAACAACCCACAAGCAGGCTTCACTTGCTTTCCCACTAAAATTCATTGCATTGACTATATCACCAAAATGCTGGATCAAAAAATATATATATATGTTTCTTCAATGTCTTCAAGGTTTAGAGTAAAATGCACCCAAGACTCGCTTAAAGAGGAAGAAATGATGCCATTTGGGGATAACACATGGCTTGACTTAAAGATCTACAGCCCCATATGTTTCATGAAGTGCCGATGGCCCTAGAAAGGTAAGCACTTCATCACAAACAAACCGAATAATTTTGTATTACATGAGAAAATTTATAGCTAAAGAGCACAGTGTATGCCAATATTAACTTGAGTCTGAAAAATAATTCAACACATATGATCGCATGACCTTTGATTCTCCATTTGCTTATCATACTTAATTCTTTGAAAGGATTACTAATTCTCCAAGCTTCTGCTCTTGTTCAAACATCCATCAGTAATTTGTAGAACAAAATATGGCTGCTTTTTAGTTTTGCCTCTCACAAATGTACACATGTACGTTGAGCCTTGACTTTTACATGCCCATTTCATGCCCAAAACATGCATTAAAAAGATACTTTGCTCTGAAGGATGACAATTCTGAGTGATGCACCTTAGCCTCAAGGAAATCACCCCATATAGTATATTCTTAGCACACACTGGTCTTACCTAGATGGATCAAAATTTCTTACAGTTGACCATTAGATTTTAATGGCTTTTGGTTTAGTGATTTAGCTTTTAAGAAACTGACATTCGAATTAGAGAATGGATGAGTTTAATTTTTTTGAGTCTTCCCTATTATAGGCATTAATCTAGTAGCTTAGAGAGTCTTTCTCCAAATAGAAAGTAATATAAATTTCATATGAAAAGGAAGGGGATTTTGCAGATGAAATCCACCTTATTTTCAGTTTTGCAAAAACAGGTTACCTTTCTTGTTTCTGCAGTAATAGTCCATTTTGGACTCAACTGCACTATTATACCCCTGGCCTTAAAATAAATGAACAATTTAACTCGCTTGATTCACACATGTTGGTAATGGATGCAGAAATAATACTGACCAATGGAAATGTAATAATGTTCTAACAACAGTCCTAAAGGCAGTGTATTGGCCCAATAAAGTCCAAAATGGACCATTTTTGCCACAAAAAAAAAAGAACAAAAGAAAGAATGGCAGCTATTTACCAAAACATAGGTCTCCGCAAAGTGGCAAGACCATGGATGAGGGCTAACACCTGCCCAGTGCTGGATAGTCAAGAAAGTTAGTGACCTGATGATGGGAGAGCCGGCGACTGAAGTCCCGGTGAACAGCAACTATAACCATAACGGCCCTAAGGTAGTGAAATCCCTTGTCAGGTAAGTTCTGATCCATACAAAAGGCATAACAATCTGGGCACTTTCTCAGAGAGAGGCTCGATGAAATAGACATATCTGTGAAGATGCAGACTACCTACACCTAGACAAAAGACCCCATGAAGCTTTACTATTCCCTAGGCTTGAAGCTTAGGCAGAAGACAAAGAAGGCCTCTTTCTTTTGCAAAACAAAAGGTGGACTTTTGTTTCCGAAATCCCAAAATTAAATTATAATTATTCTTCAATACCTCTGAACACCAATCTCCTCTTAAAGATATCAACAAGAACCATCATTGGTGAAGTTAGTTACCCCATTTTCTGTTCGTTTCTCACCAATTCACCATTTAATTCCTACTCTTGTCACTATGTCTTTTGGAATGGAGACTTAGCATCGGCACCAATTTCACAAAGCACCTAACCATCCAAAACATCACTTACATGGGCCTTTTTACAAACATTAGATATGTAGCAGGTAAAGGTCAGAATTCCACTACCAAATGCAGCAAAACTTGAAATTTTCGGGCACAAAAGGAGCTCCATTTACTAAAAAGAGGGAAAGAGGGCAACCTCGAGGGCATGGAGGAAGTGATCCAGAACGAGGGAGGCAAGGCCGTGACGGCAGAGGGTGGCGACTAGGGGGACGAGGTCGGGGCCGACGGAGAGGTCGCCGCGGCCATCGAGAAGGGCTTGGGTACAGGCGCAGAAGCCGCTCCAGCTCTGGAGGATGTCTCCGATGGCTTCATCCCCTAAGGAGTCGAGAATCCCCAGGTCGCTCGACATCTGTGAATGGGGCAGCGATGGAGAGGCGAAGCAAGAGAAGGGCGGCGTCCCGCGCGGGTCGATTTTAAGCGCATCCTCCCCCGGAGAGAATTATTCCCGAACCCGGTCTACCAGCTCGGCTGTAGACCGGTCTACTACTAATAAACGATCTCTCTCATCATGGGTAGTCAGCATACCTACAAGTGTGGGGACAGTTAATTCAGTTAATCAATATTGCTGAGTCCCCTTCGATCCAATTTATTGTGCTTGAAATTGCAGAAATGCTATGCCAATTGTAGTCCAGACTGCTACAAGTTTTGCATATATAATTATAATAAGTGCTTGTCCCCATAGTTATGATATAAATCTCTTTATATGGATGCTCTCATGATTTATACACCACTTGAAATATGAGAATGGATGCATGGTGCAAATATAAATATTATTTATATCTGCATGTGTATATGACTGTGAGTTTACATGAAAATACACATGCTAGATATTACTTTCATTGCACAGATATAATTATAATATAATCAAATAATTATTATATTATACCTTATATTAGAATTGTACTTTAGAACCAATGATAATTACTATATTATATTATAATTCATGTTAGAATTATAATTTATAATTAATTACTTCAAATGGTTTTTTTAATCCTATTTAAGATGGATTCGATCCCAAGTCACTTCATACATCTATCAAGACTTTACTAAGTTAGTAAACTAGCATCTTCCTTGAGAAGTAATTTTGATAACATAAATTCTTCATTGCAAAATTTTAATTTATTCAGAATATATTTGTAAATTTTAACTTGTTCAAAATACTCACAGAGTTTGAGCTTGATATATATAAAATATTTAATGAGACTCCTAAGTTTCAAAGACCTGTCAATTTTCATTTATTAATAATGACCGCATTTGCACTTATAAAATTTCAATTAAGTGCAAATGTATGTATGAAGATATTAAGGCAACATGTACATTAACTTTAATTTTCAATAGACCTATACTTTTAAAAGATTATGTGTTAACATACTTTTAAAGTTTTGATATATCCAAAACACACTGTAAAGTTTTAGCTCGATGTTTAAGATGCAAACCCTGAGACTCATAATTTTTGATAGACTTATTAATTTCCTACCTTTGAAGGTGACCTATATTTATATTTATAAAATTTTAACTTTTAAAGATATTGAGGCTGAGAAATGCTTCTAAAATCCGACAAATATAGGGATGCTTCCATTTCTTTCCAATTTCATGACCAACTACATACCTTATAAAATGTTCAGATTACTAATTGATGTTTTGTTGTTGTCTGTATAAAATAATTTTATGGATTAGTATTTCATTCATCACCACCTCGTGAAAATATGGAAAGATGTCGATAACTCCCACTGGATCATGTTTGAGTAAATTTTTAATCCATTCATGGAGAAGGTAAACACAACTACGTTCTATAACTTTCTCCCAAGCATCTTTATTAGATTAGTCTGCTTCATTTTATCCTTTTTTGCACCCCTCGATCTCTACTAGATGCTTTACCTTTAAGAGAGTAGACCAAGGTACTTAAATTGTTGTACTGGAGTGGTTCATCATCAAAGAACAACAATGGGTTATGTACATTGCCCTTCAAATATTCACTTTCTTTACATTGGAAGGAGGGAAAACTTTTACTAGCTTTATTATAGGTCTGTATATTAACTCATTAACTAATTTTCTTAATGATTCATATTTAACATAAAATATTATATATTAATTTTAAAATTAATTTTTAGACAAGTTTTGAGGCAACTGAGTGTGTGGAGATAAAAAGATCTTGATTTAGTTTTAATTTAGATCTTGGTTCTATATTTATCACTATTAAACCCCACGAATGTAAGATAATACTGAAAGTTGGTAAATCTTAATATTCCAACAAAACATGTTTTTATCACCAAACTTTTTTTAACTTTTAAGTAATTTATTGTTATTATAATTTTCTTGAATGTTTCAGATTTAAAAGATGAGGTTCAATATGTGGAAAAAGCTCAAAGAATGCAGAGAGGCATATATTCACAATTTTTTTGAATCTGGGAGCCTGAAGGAAGAAATTTTTTGTTTTGCCAACTAGCTTAAATGTTAAAATTTTGTAATATATCATCATCACTCATCTAGACAATATAGATGATATTTTACCATTAACTAGTTAAACCCGCACATGCAAATGCACACATAATCAATAAATATTGCCTACAAAAATCCTAGCAAAAGAACTATATTAAAATACTCAGAATCCAATTCTTCCAAAAATTACATAATAGATATATAGATCCAATAAGGTTTAATCATTCTTTCAATAATTTGATTTTGGCCAACCTGTGAAATTGGTTTTAGCCAAAGACTTTGCTGGTATTCATGATAATTATGATTAAATTTAGTAACCCAAATCAAAAAAAAAAAAGCAATGCATGGACTTATGCACCCCTTTTTCTTGAGAGATCAGGTTGACCAATACTTCATTTGTTTGGTCTATTTTTGCTTCTAAAGAAGATGGAGGTAAAGAATAAAAGGATGGTTTTAGAAAGATGGGTTTTATTATTAAAATTAAAATATCATTAAAATAATTTTAAATTTTAAAATTTTTTATTTTCATAAATTTAGAAATTTTTCATGAACTAAAGTCCAGGTTTCCAAATTGGATTTATGTTGGGTCAAAATCCACCAACATTTCCAATAGGCTAAGATATTGTTTGAATAAATTATAATGATCTCCCACGATGTTCAAGATAACTACATATTCTCATCTAATATTTTGGAAATATATATTCTATTACTTAATTTTTGCTATATACACGACATATAATCGGCTACCAATATCTTTTGGTTAAGTAAACTAATGGTCATATTGATATCATTACCATCAATCTACTAACTTATAACCCTATGCAATACATAGGATGCGATTTTTTAAAATAATATATATATATATATATGACTAATTTTATATATTTATAAAATATATACAAATAGTGAAACTATACACACACGTACAAAAAAACCCACAAACAAAAAATCTCTAGGACTCTCTTTCACCATCATCCTCTTTTCCCATGGTGATGGAACTGCCTCATCTTCTTCAAATCTTCCCTCCTCTCACCATGGCGCTGCCTCCTATCCTCCTAAACCTACCTTTTGCATCTAGGTGAAATCTTTTCTATCTTAATAAAGATAAAGGTCTAAACTTCTCCACCCCGATCTTTCAAATCCCCATGAGGGCTCCCACCCAGCACTCAACAATCATTGCTCGACTCTACTCCAGCCATTGAACTTCCCTCCCACGTGCTTAAAATCGAATCTATGCCTTCATAAGATCTCCATCCATCAAAACCCTCGCCAGTGCCAGCCGCTTAAGGGATGCTATCCAATTGCCAATCCTTCGCTACCACCTTGACCTTCTAGTCCACCTAAATTATTTTGTAGCCATCCAAAAGCCCTGTGTCTTTGCTCAAGATAGATGGGGAGGAGGAAATATCGTGGGACTAGAAACCAATGGGGGAGAAGGGTGGATCAGCAGTCGAGGAGGAGGAGGAGGAGGTGGTGGCTGCATCCTCAACGATCTTGAAGGGCTCAGCGTTAGTATTGTTCCAACAAGAGAAGTGGATCTTGGTGAGAATCTCCAGTTTGGCAGTAGTTGCTCATATGCATTTCCTTCCATTTTTTTCAAAACTCCATATGTCAAATGGAGGTTCTACCAACACGGATACCTTCCATTTTAATATATATATATATATATATATTAAATTTCATCTTAAATATTTATATTTTTATTGATAATTTTATTTTTAATTTTTATATTTGACCATGGGTCATGCATATATTTTAAAAGGGATTTTGCATGTATACCTTCTAAACATCCAAATTTACGTGGATGCCCTTTCAAAATTGATATTTGCATATATATCCTTATAAAATACTTGATTTGCATGTATACTCTTCTTTTTTTTATTTTTTGTATATATACCTACGTCATCTAATGCCGTTAAAAAATTAATGGTTTAAAATTTAAATGACTGAAATACCCTTATAGATATATATGACAAAAAAAATTTATAAGGATATATATGCAATTAGTAATATACGAAGGTATACAAATAAATATTAATTTTAAAAGGATATTCATGCAAATTTTGACGTTTAGGAGGATATACAGGCAAAATTTTTAATTTAATTTTTTCTATTGTATATTATTTTAACGAGATGGAAAGAATTTAAATATATTAATTAATATCATAGTAAGGATGATTCAAATACATTAATTTTTATCTATTGCTTCTTTGTTGGTATTTATAGTAGGGACGGTTCTCTTGTTTAAAAATTTGTTCATCTATTGTCATTATTCTTAATAGCAATAGCTAAGATATCAGTTCTTAATGCAGCTAGATGCTCAATTTCATTATGTCTTTGGTTCTCCCTTTGGTCATCCACTCGAACCTCTCCTATTGCAGCTATTTTATCTCTACTTGGTCTTGGCTACCTAGTGTTGATTGGAAAAACTGTATATCATTAGCCTCTTTTGTGACAAATAAGAAGCACTCCATCAAATCTTTATATTCTTCAAACAAGCTCATTAGTTTATGATCTATCTGTATCTAGAATTATATAAGACTTAGGTAATAAATATCTAACCACAGACCAAATCTTTATGGTCTTTTCAAGCTTCAAATTGAATATGTGCACTATATCATCATATAGATCTATGTAAGAATCGTGGTCAACATCAACTAACCAGTCTTTTATCTTTCAAATAATATTTTATTCTTGTAGAATTCTTAATCTTCTTAAAATAATCTCCAAATTTCATCTTCAACTTGAAAAACGGTTGCTCCATTTTAATAAGCCTGGACATAGAATAAGCAACTATTCATGATAAATCATATACGAAATAAAATTAATATGATATAAAAATAAAATCATATCCAATAAAGAAGCAATAGATAAAAATTAATATATTTGAAT
>KE504737.1:862151-875037 GCA_000441515.1 Elaeis oleifera
AATATATATATATATATATATATATATATAAATATTAATTTTAAAAATATATACATAAATTTGAATGTTTAGAAGAATATATATATAAAATTTATTTTAAAAATATTGGGTGGAATTATGTAAGTGATCAAGGTGGCCCAAACCGAGATAAACTTTGTAACGGTTCGTCTCGGAGGAGATCGTAAATGAGTCCGGTAGAAAACAAAACAAGATGTCGGCCGATATATTATAAGCGGCACGAAATCCTCTTCTCATCCTCGGATTCTTCGGGTTCTCGCTCTCCATTGCCCACCCCGCCCGCTCCTCCGCCGGCGACCACCTCTTCACCATCCGCCGCCACCTGCTCCTTTGCCAGCCACAATATCTTCACTGTCATCCGCCACCCCGGCTGCTCCTCCGCCGGCCACCCGTTGATTGGGTTGTTAACTTGTTCCGGTGGAACGCTTCGGTACGAACTAATTAACCTATCTCTATTTCGGGGACCCCAGGTCGGGTCTTTAACCACGTAGGAAGCGAGAAAGCAGCAAGCTTGGCCATGGAAGAGGAGAAGGGCGGTAGTGGAAGCAGGGGAAGAAGAGAGCTGGAAGACCAACTCCTTCGAAAGGTTGCGGATGTCTCCTCTGCGATCGACGCTGCGAGGCACATCGACGAAGTGATTTGCGCCCTCCATTCGCTTGCTGTCCTCCTTTTTCCCGTCGATTCCTCTCGCGTATCCGGTTCGATTGCAAACCATTCCCTTCGCTATCTTATTCTTCTCTTTTTGTTGTTTAGGTTCTTAATTATATTAACAGCCATTTGTATATTTCTTCTTTCTTACGGTTCAATGTAGTCTAGTTCATTAATTTAATTAAAAGATATAAATTTAATCCGGCAAATTAAAACAGTTATCATATGAAATTTCAGGAAACAACTTTTTTTTTTTTTCAGATAAAGAAAATGAATGAGTGTGTTTTTACTTTTCTCACTTATCTCGTTGTTTTTATCTGCAGGTGTAATGGACCGACGTCACAGAAGCCAGGTATTATTTAAATTTATTAATGTTTTTTTTAAAGACCTTCATAGATAGAAAGTGCAAGGTTCTTACTGGATTTATGGAAGCAACCACTAGAAAGTTGGTCTGGGAAAAGCAGGGCAAAAGAAGAAAAAGATGGGATTTACTTTGAGGGGAATGGCCACCTAGAAAGTTTCCAGCAATTTCTTGCATATTTCCGATGTACCAGAATCACCACTGCCAGAAAACCTCATAGCCTAATCCAATTTTTATTGAAATTGCATAAAACCCACCAAGTGTGGCGCCCAACAAGGTGCTCCTTTGAATAATAATCCTTAAATTCATAAAAAACAAGGTGTTAGGTTCTTCTTCTTAGATCATTCATTTTAGGTATTTGGAGTGATGGTTTACAGGGCAGAGAAGAATATGAAAGCAAGGGTGTTCACTTTAAAGGGAATTACCTCCTGGAGTCTTCCTTCAATATCTTGATTAATGCCACTTTCAAGATTCTTCATCTTAGATATCCCATGTCCCAAAGCAAATCTTTTCTTCTAAATTCAAAAAAAACCAAATTATATGTACAATATTCTAAAAGTTCTAAAGGTACTCCATGTGGTTGCATATAAGTATGCTGTCAGTTGGCTTCCTTGCATATGGCTAAATGGACCCAATAAGCACCAGACCATAGACAGATATAGGTGGTCCATATATGCAGCCCAGACAGAGATATCTGGCCTCCTCTGGCTTTGCCTTCTCTCCTTCTTGGCTTGCTTTCTTCTTATTCTTCTCTCAATCAGCTCTTCTCTTCCTTCTTCCCCTCTTCCTGCACCTCATCTCCTTCATCTTCTGCCTTCTATCCTTCTTACTCTACCTGCTACCTCATCTTGCCACCTGTTTCCTCTTCCACCTAGGTCCTTGCTTTGGTGCTCGCCTATTGCCTAGGTACTATGTGGTGCCCCAGCCACCTACACACTTGTGGCCACTTTTTAGAACCTTCCTTGCATTTTCGCAGAAATTCACTAAACATAATACTAAAGTAACTGTATTTTTAAATCATAAAAAAAAAGAATCTTGATCTCAAGAAATGCGCCAAACTTTTCATGTAAGATTTATGACACTTGACAAGAAATTTTGTCCATATCCTAACTTAGTTTAGCAATCCTCATCCCTTTTGTTGCTTAATCACTCAATATGAGAGCCAAATATTCATGCATAGAAGTATTCTCATTGCAATTCTGAAAATTGAAGTGTCTAGGTGACATATGTCCCTTGTGATCTACATGCTTCGAAGATTGAGGATCAGAAAATAGCTTTTGGATAGAGTGCAAAGTCTCCCATGGTGAATCCTGTGAACATATGGGCATCCTAAACAAACATTTTGATTTTTGACTACTGCTCATGTTAATTGACAATCCAATGGCCCATTATGGCTTTGATTGGGGTGTTGTAATACTACTATCTACCATAGAATGAAGAGCTATCATCGTCATTACAAGATTCCTACTATTTCTTTTCCTAATTTCTGAACATTGAAAACCAGCTGTGCTTCAGACTATGTTGGTAGTTCATGTAGGTATGCAGCATTTTCAGGAACATATAACCTCAGTGCATTCTTTAGAGGTCAGTTGAAAATTGTCGTTTCATTGTTACTTATAGCCTACAATTGCATTGTATTGGATTAGGGCCAGTGCAACCAAGGAAGTAATTCAAGTTCAGGCTTAGAGTTAGAAACAGGTCCAGATCATCTGTATATTAGGTCAAGTCCACTAGAGAAAGGGATCACCATGTAAATTGGAGCAAGGTGTTTCCAAGGTGATGCGGTTAGGTTAGGATTGGACTACATCCGTTCTCTAGTAATTCACCTAAGGGAAGAAAAGGGATGGAGGAGGATGCAGAGGTAGAATAAGAGGAGGAAGGGGGATAGGAGGAAGAAGAGGAGGATGGTTAGGAAGAGGAGTATATTGAAGGGAGGAGGAGGAAGTAAGAGGGCATGGGACAACTATCAAGAAATAGGAGTAGGATAAAGCACGGTAAAGGTGGTGGAGGAGGGAGGAGTGGTGTCAAAGAGAGGAGAGTGAAAATATGTGGACAGTATGGGAGGAGGAAGAAGGGCAAGGGGAAGAGGAGGGGAAAGAGGAAAACAGGTAAAGGTGGGAAAAGGAAGAAAAGAGATTAGGTGGGTGGAGGTGGATCTGTATTTCCATTTACACTTTTCAAAATCAAGTTGGTTTGGCTTTAGTTGAGTTGATCTACACTAGAGCCACATAGAAGTTGTATCATTACAAGCCTTGTTGAGCTAGAAAAAGATGATTATGACCTAATGAACATGGATGTTTTGCGACCCAGCCACGGTCATCCTATTTGACCTCTTTTACTTTTAAAAATTAATTTTTTAGTTCTTGTTATGTTAGACATTGAGGTCTCTTGCCTCCTCTTCACACACCCACCCAACAAAAAAAAAAAAGGAAAAAGAAAAAAGAAAAAGAAGAAGAAAGACTTTTGACTTAAACTCTCTTTCTCTTAAAAATTAGCAGGACAATATAAGAAGCCCATTTTTTGAGTGAGTAGTTCTAGACCTTTCCTCTTGATGGGCCTATGATTTTATTAGTGAGAATTTATAACACTTAAAGCTACAGATCATGGCGAGTGAAAGCATTCATATGTCAAGTGGTGATTCTTTCCATTAGCTTAACCACTTAGAGTAAGATTGCTAACATTTGGCAGAGAGTAAATTTAGACTATTCTGGGCACTCTGGCAATGTGAAAGTCTTTCAACTCAAACATAGACAAAGCTTGTCGCTTGGTATAAATAATGCATAATTAAGTTAAGATTCTTTATGAGGAAAATGATTACAAGGAAGTTGACTTCCTCCATAATAAGGTTCGTGTTATGATTAATTTATGACTTTTTATTAGGTCCTGGATGTTATGCATCCAACTAAAGCTGAAAGCAATGACTGGAGACATGCTTTCTATCATGGATCTGCATTTCCAACAGTGTCTAGAATATTAATTTATGGTAAGCTTACGCATTTACTTGCAACCTTTTTCCTTTAATTAGATGTTATGTATGTAATCAATGTTTTTATTCTAAAAATTAGTCATATCTATTCTATGTGCTTCAATCTGTGTATAGCAAAATGAGTCTATCTGAGATGTTATTAGTTAGGTTTTATATAAATTTTTTGAAGTTTCATTTTCATATGCCATAAATTTAAATAATAGTCTATGGGTTTGTTTTGTTGGATATCATTCTCTATATTTATTTATAACCTTGTATTAGTTTGGGGATGTTTTCTTCATGTTTTTAATATATAATCATAATATCACTATGCTACACTAAGTATTTTATCAATGTAAAAATTTAAGTAATAACTACAATATAATCATGTCTTGATTCTTTAGGATTGACAGAGTACAACCGATCATGAGATATGTTGCTGCTTAATCGTACATATGGACGCCAAAAGTTATATAACACTTTATGGAGACACTATAAAAATGATAATAAGATAGATCTTTTCTCTAAACTGTTTTAGATTGCTGTTTTGAAGTGAATTACTTTTTGACTTGTATACACAACTTAAGAATCCTTAAACAAGCATCCTGGATTGATGTTACTCGTAAAATGACATTAAAAACTGTCTAATACTGAATGAAACAAACTTATAATACTCTAAAAAGCTCTGGCTATCAATGTCAATTACCCAAAGAAACATAGATAACATGTATGGTAATGATACTGAATCTTACTGGTGTAGGACCTATACCACTTTTCATGCTCTTAAGAAGTTCATCCAATTCTTTGTTTTTGATATTGTAAATGACAACATATCGGTTAATATGAGCTACAACTAATAGGATGTACAGCTTTAGGATATGTTATTGGCATGTTTTGAATGTCTTGATCTCTGAATGTGGCACACTTGGAGATATGTGGGTTATCAGTTAATGGGTAGGATGAACTGTAGATGGAATAAGAGTCTGAATGCCTAGAACTGAAATTATGTTTCTATGTGGATGATGATGAAGCAGCTGTGCTTCACTTCATTGGTCATGTCCAACCATTGGTTGCTTCCATGACTACAGGCTGGTTGTTATTGCCAGCAATGGTTGGTTGGGATTTACCTTTTGAATGGGTATATGGTCAATTCATGAGAAGAATTGGTTGATCTTGCTGGAGGTCTACTGAAACGGAAGTCAAGTATTGAGCCTGCTTGGCTCAATGCAGTTCAGGCTATGCAAATGATTGTGTTTTTATTCATTGAAACACCAAATGAAGTTAAAGAAAGGGAGAAATAGGGTGGTTTAAAATAAAAGTGAAATCAGTATTTAAGTTTCTTTTGAAAGATGTATGCATGCCTTTTCATATTCCCTTCATAAAGGAAATGCATTTATTCCATTAAAGATTAACAAAATTCATTGTCATCATCATGGTCTGTACTGCTACCCCTTTTTTCATTTAGTATCGACTTGTGACATCAGAGCTTGTGCTTTGTGCTCCTTTATGAGCTAGTCTGGATCCGAGCTGCCTGCCTTAAGTGCAACCAAGTCATATGGCTAGGTTGGATCACTTACGTTATGAACGTGATCATCTTGATTATGCTTTCTTCACTCAATTCTCCTTATGCTACATCATGACATTTCGACAATGCCTATGATGTGATCCATTTTAATTATGGTGCTCGAACCACTACGTGTTTAAATCATCTCTTCTGTCAAATTTGGTAAAGGATTTCAAGACTGTCAAGGCTTTAGCTGTTTATTGTGTCTCATTTTTGTGCTCCTTGGACTTGGAGAATATGCTTGTTGCAGGAAGTCCACATATTTAACTCTGCTATTGATGCTTAATCAATATTTCATCTGTGATTCGAGGAAGCTTCATCAACCAACAGTCTCTCTAGCTCCATACCTCCCTCTTCTCCTAAAAATCCTTTGTTGTTTTGGTTGGTAGATCATCTTGTTTACATGACAATCTGTTGTTCAGGCCACACATCTTGGCTATGTTTTAATTGTTTGTTAATGCATTTTACTTCAGTATTAACTGACTTGTGTTAAAAGTTAAAACATTAGCTTGCTTGAGGAATTAATGGTGTCATTTTGCTGTTTAATTAATTTTGCTTGATGAAGTTAATGTTTATATAAGTTTAATTGGTTAGTTTACTTAGTGATAGTGATGGATTCTTTCTGCTGAAGCTTGTGAAAATTATTGGAAACTCGTGAAATTGTTTTTAGCTTTCTTACTTAGCTTAATTTATTTTACTCAAGTAGTTCAATATCTTGGGCAAAAACTCATGATTCTTACTTAATCCTTATTGGTAAACAAGCTAGTCATTTGTTTCAAACAACTTGATCTAAATCCAGCATCAGTCTATTTGATGGCATCCGGTATTCAAGATTTGTTGAGTAATTGAAGTCAGTTGTTCTCTTGAACTTAAGTACATGTATGCTGTGGAGCATATCAGCATAGGTTTGATTTTAATCTTTCTGGAAGTATTCCTGTGATACCTGTATTAGAAATTTTAACAATGATACGCTGGGGCAGTTGGGTGCTATAAGTTATTTAGTGAATAACTGTACTGTTGACAACATAAATTTTTTAACTGTTCAGTGACTCAGCATCACATTGAAATGTGCAGATGTTGCATTAAATTGGCTCCCATTGTTTCCTCTATCAGCAAGGAAACAAGTTTATGATTCATTTTTCGTTGAGGGACCTCCAACTGAAATTGTGCAAGCCCTGGTTCCTGCTCTAAAGCAAAGTGGAACCGATAGAGATGCTGATCTTAATTCTATCTGCTTAAATATCGAAAGGTATTCTGCTTTGTATATTGAGCTTTTATTTGGTGATCCTTAGCATGTAGAGATACTCTCTGAGTCTCTGTACTACTACAATGGCTCAAGTGCAAACCTGTCAAGCTTGACTGCATGCAGCATGGTTTAAGTTTGGAAAAGTAATCATGATGGCTGGTCATAGTTGATTTCATGGAACATGAGGGCACATGATAGTGAGATGTATGGAACAAATTTATCTTTCTTTTTCTTAATATGTTATTTATTGGTTGTCGAGAAGAAAAAGATTTAATTTTATTCTTTTTTTGCTGGTTTGTGATTCTTTTTATTTTTTATTTCTTTTATTTTCTTTCTTCATTGATTTTATTATTCTCTTACTGGACTTCTTTTTGACCGGTTGACCTAGACTCCAAAGTCTTTTGAGTGGGCCTTCTCACTTTATGTGAGCCGGAGAACTTGATAAGTTGTTGGTAATGGCTATTGTTAAGTTTAGGGGGGCAAACCCACATTCTTTGTGTGCATTCCATTAGAAATCCAAATTCAATAATTGCTATATCTTTAGGGAGTTTATAATTTCTTAGTGATTTTGATCTTAATATTATGTTATTGATGTTAACAATTTCCTAGAATGACAAGGATTTACCATGTGAAATGTATATCAGAATTGCTTGAATCTTTGAGTTCTTCTGCTCTAAGAATTAAATTCAGCTTGGTAATGTTGTTGTCTGTGAGATCTGATAAAGCAACTGAATTCATTACTTCCATTTTTTTCCCACAAACTCCATATTCCTTCAAACAATTGGAGAATGGAGTCATTGAGAGAATCAAAGGAATAAAGGAGAGGAGGGAGACAAGATGAAAAGAGAGGATAAAAGGAAATAAAGGTTGATGGTTATATGGTACAACAAGTTGGTCATGTGCCCCTTGCCTATATTGAAATGTAGGTTTTCCATTTTTAGTTGGTGGTCATCCGAAACACCATTTTCAAGTGTTTTAAAATGTGATGCATGACGCTGCCTATGTGGTGGCGGTCTCTTGACCTTGTTGTATTATTTTTATGCGATCAGTATATGTGGTTGTACCACATGTGCACAGAAAATTCAATCCACTTCATATTATGCAGTCATACACATGGCTCAATTATCATTTTTTATCTGCATATGTGGCCCAGTAGCTTTGTGGTGTGGGGCCAAACATTGTGGTTCACTTATGTGGCCCTGTGCAGATAGTACATGTCAAAATTGATGGTTACATTGGATGTTAGTTTCAATCGTGTTACAACTATTGCTGTTAGTATTAAGTACTAAATAAGAAGCATAGATTTTTAGTTGTTATTGTTTTTAGTATTGATATTATTAGTCCAAAAAATATTATCATCATCCCACTTCAATAGGATGAGACAAAAACCGGGTTTTGTGCACCATAAATTGGTGCCAACTCAAACCTGATCTGGGTTGCAACCTGAACTCCCTTCAACACCTTCTCTCTTGATCCTCTCCTTTCTCTCTATTGAACTCACCTCCATCGCCTCTTGCATCCTATCCTCTTGGTGGCACCACCTCTAGACCCTCGGTCCCCTCCAAGTGTCGACAATGAGTTCCCCTTCCTTGAGAGCCCTCAAAGCATTCTCTCCTTGACTCCTCCATCTAGTTTGCCTGTCCGATCTCCCAAATCCTCTCCTCCCACTGTAGCCCTGTCTGTAGCTTTTGCATCCAATACCATTATTCCAACCTCCACCATCAACAGTTGGATTGAAACCAAAAAAAAAAAAGAAAGTTGAGGATTTGAGACTATGAGAGGCTGGTGAGACCAAATTAAAGAAGATGGTATCGGTATGCACCATTGTGCTGAGAGTTGGTACGTGATGGTATGGTACCAGGGAAAACCAGTTCCATACACGGTGTCTGTATTTGAATCCTTATGTATATGTATGCACATATGCCCGTGTTTATGTATCTAGGTACGTATGCATGTGCGGTGTATCACACTTGCTTGGAGTTGGATCTGCATATAAAGCTTAGAAGCTGGGTGTACTTTTTATGTGGCTCCATGTGCATTTCCTTTTGTTAAGTTTGTGCTCTTTATCATATTGTATTGCTTCATACACAGCACTGTGTTAATAATCCAAGGCTTATAATTTATGCCTTAGAAATATGCAGTTTCTCATATCATACCTCGCCTTCTTCCTTCTTGTCTTGATTCTTTACAAGCCTACTGGAACATTGGATGATCACTTCCTGCTTTTGCAATCCTGAATGCTTAACCACTAAGAAAGTTCACCTGGCCAACTTGTCTTTCATTGCGAGGCATCTCTTCTTCTCCAATGTGCATTAGTGAGGTAGTTAATGTGAATTTATTGGCAGCCAGTGGCAAAACATTATCAAACTTTGATTCCATATGGTGGACAAGCCTTGTCTCTTGTCTAATAACTTGTAATCCATGAAATCTATACCACATTTTTTTTTCCCATTTACATTTTGCTGTATGAAATTTCATGAACTCTTTGCCCACTGGACTTGCAACAGGTTATTGGTACTATGCTTGCTTGAGAATCAGGGAGTGCATCGCATAGTTGGAGAATTTGGACTCCCATATTCAAGTGATGAATATGGTGATGAACTGCTTAAGCCAGACATGTCAATGTTCATATCTAGGGTGGCACAACTACTTGCATCAATTCCTGACAAAGCAAGATTGGAGGCTTTACCTGCACTTTCGTCACAGTATCCTCCTATGGTTCCTGTTTGAAAAATGCATTTCATATATATATATATATATATATATTATATATATAGATCAGTGTTTGCCGTACCACCTGTATGGGGCATACCATATCGGTACCATATTGGTACATTATACCATACTGTAGCGACAGTATCATACCGGTCCATACCTCATACCAACATTGTAAAAAGATGGTACCGCTAAAGGGTCCAGTATCAAGACAGTGAACCTAAATCTATCTTGATTTGCTAAGAAAACCTCTAAATGGCAGGATATCTTGCAAATAATCTATCTTTACCTCTTAATTTTTGTGAATAATACCCCTTTGATGTACATTTGATGAACATTCATGATTGCAATTTGCACTGTACAGAATATTATGATAATGGATCATAGACTTTCTAGACTATCTTCGGTTTAGTTGAGTTTCTTTCCTTGCCTTCTTCGAATTCTGTCTTTTCTATTGTAAAAGAAAAGGTTCTTTTCATTCCACTCATCTTTTAAATTATTTTGTGGTTTGTCAGTTTTCATTTTGTGTTTAACCTTGACCATATTACTAAGCTTGTTCTTCCAACAAATTACCAAACAACTTCTGGTTGGAGCAGAAGAAAGAGCTATGGAACTACTTAATAAGAAAGATGCCTCAAATAGAAATGTTCTGGATGGATCATTCTTATTTGTTGGGGAAACATTTTCCCGGATTTGTAGACGTGGATCTACAGGTAATCGGAATTTTGTACTGCTCCTAATAAAAAGACATGCACATGCCGTCTTCTTGTACTCATATATCATTTATTGAATTGGTGGAATGAAATCATCGAGCTGTTAGAGTGTCCACCAGGTTCACACAACTGAGCAGGCATAGATGACAGCAAGTGTGGTGGCCAACCATGTTTTATGCTTTACATAGATTATAAACTATCGATATTGACATGAAATCCTATGTAAGCCTCACTTCATTTATATGCCAACAAAACTAGAAAGCCAAACACCAAAAGTGTTAATTATCTTTCAGGATTTAGTTATTGGATATCTCTTCTGTACTTGAGAGTCCAAACCATAGCTTTTGAGGAAGTAATCCCTATGAGCAAGTACCTCTGCATCGTGTCTTTCTTGTCATGCAGTCATTTCCTTGTTATAGAAAGAACTTCCTTTCTATTTCTAGAATTGTTCCCTTACAGTGTTAACATACCTTTTTATATGGTTCTTTAAATATTATTAGGCAAAAGATAGTTACTAATAGGTGTATGTACCGTGTGCTTGGTTGGGATCACAAGAGGAAGGATGAAGGGGACCGGAAGGATGAATGATTTCCATCCACCATTCGTTCAAAAAATTTTAGGAAGGATGGATGAAAAGGAGGGATTGCCCATCTGCCTAGGCCCACCAATTTGCATCATTTAGGAGGATGCAAGGATGGATGGATAGAGCATATGAGGGTGGGTTTCTATTACCTTTTGTTAACTTTTTGATGAAAACCAAACACTTCTTCACTTTTTTATTCATTTTATTTATATGTATTTTTATTTACCTATACTATTTACCCTATACTATTAAATTTTATTACTAATTATTTTAATTCAACATATAATTCCATAATTATAAGTAAATAATTAGACTTATCTTCTATTTTATTTATATTCACTATTTTAATTAATTATTGTATAAAATTAATTAACTATTAAATTAAATTATAAATTAATTAGTTATTTATATAATTAGTATATAAGTAAATTTATTCATATATAATTAATTATAAAATTATTATTAAATTAAAATAAAATTAAATATTTATATATTTTTATATAATTATAAATTATAAAGATTAAATTTATATATTGCTCTACTTCTTTAGTATAGATAAGTGTTATAAATTAATAATAATACTTTTTTATCAATGGGTAATTTAGTAAAATGTCATACAATTATCGTCCATCTATCCTTTCATTCATCCTATACTAAGCAGAGGAGAGAATCATTCCCATCCATCCTTTCATGTTTTGCAGAATGGATGGGAGGATGAATAGAAGATCCATCCATCCTTTCCCTCATCCATCCTTCCTCTCTTATCCATTCTTCCTCCAATCCATCATTCTTACCAAACAGAGGGTTAAGGTTTGAGCTTCCCTCATGCATTTGCTGCTTTTGTTCCTTGGACAATAATGGATGTCATCATCCATCATGCATGAAGCTAAGTGATGTTATCGTCCATCTCTACATGGAGGATGTGGTCTAGTATTTACAATTTGATGAGATGCTTAAGCCTGCCTATGTAATATCAGTTGGTTTAGATTTTTTACCATATGCAGACTTCTTTGGTTTCCCATTGCTGTTTCAGGGCATTACTGATTACCTCAAGTGAATGATTCTTTCAGTTACCAACTTTTTAGGGAAGCCTTATCTTCACTCACAGCTTTGGACTGTATGAGAGAATTATCAGTTTGATATAGTTGTACTTCGTCTACACCCTTTTTCACTTAAAATCAGGAGAAATTGTAAAAGCAAATGTGCTCTCTCTGGGTGCTAACCAAATATACACTAGAATCTGTGCCAACTCTAGTGAAAAGAAAACCAAATTGGGCATGCATGAATATACATATATAATATAGAGTCGATGTATATATTGATAATAAGACAATTATTTTGTATACAAATATAATATGCAATTGATGTGCAGACTTATACAGACTATGAAGACTTGTAGGAGTGAATAGATAAATACGAAGAAGTAGCATTTCAACAATAGTTCGATTTAAAATGGATGTGGAGCAGTGGACGAGCTGAGTTTGTAGGATCTACCAAGTTACACAAAGCCATGGATGAAGAACTACAAACAACTGGGAGTATGCTTTCGTGTTAATCAATAAATGCCATGAAGAATTGAAGATATAAGGTAGCAAAGATAGGTACATAAGGGTGTTGAGATTATAATGAGAGGAATGAATGGAGGAATAATGTTAACCAGAGGAGCAAGTTTAAAATACCATGGATTAATACCGACTGGCCAAAAGGGGGTTACAATACATGCTATATCAAGTATTGTGCTGACTAAGGGTATGATGGTCATCCATAGATCTGTCCTAGACATCACTCGTATGACATTTTTTTGTCCTCCAAAATCTTGCAGGGCAATATAAACAACCATAGAATGCCGTACCGCTCTATATCGCCCGATACGGGGTGTATCATACTATACCAGTCTCGTACCGGTATGCCTGTTTCGGAGCGTACCGACACTATTATACCGTAACGAATCACGTACCGACATTACAGCAAGATTTTATTAGTACGGGATCCGATACTGAGACGGCGAATCTTGGAAACAACCAATTCGTGGGGTGGTTGGTGTATTTCAGGAGGAACTATAACGAATCTGAG
>KE504737.1:888438-904195 GCA_000441515.1 Elaeis oleifera
CGGGTTCGGATAGAAAATAGCATTATCCATATCCTATCCATATCCGTACTATAATTTTTGAGTTTTATTCAAATTCGAATCCAAATCCGATCAAACTCTATTTTTCGGATTTGATCGGATCCGAATAGGATGTATATCCATCGGATCGGATCAATTTTGCCATCCCTAGCTCCCACCGCAAGGAACATAAAAGGCAGCTGAAGTCGGCTGCAGGAAAGCAGAGAGCACAAGAGATCAAGGAGGCTGAGAAGGCGAAGGAAGGGTTGAGGCAGCGAGAAGGTAAACAAGGAGGAGATGGAAGAGCAAGAAGGTAGTCAGCAGCCGCACCTGGCTCTCGCCCACAAGCTCTTCCTCCTCGCCCACCCCGACGTCGACGACATCGACAAGGTTCGCCTCCGCGATGAGGTATTCCTTGCCGTTAAGGATCATGGTAACGCCCGTCTACCCTTCTTCCGGTTCTGCCCCTTTCCTTTCCCCTGATTTGCCGATATTGCTGCTTTCCGGATCCTCTTGTGTGGAAACCCTAGACATGGCCTCGCTCTATGAGTCGCTCGCCGCCAGATCGGTGCTGGAAATGGACGCCGGGGTTCTCGATTCGATGAGGAGGAAGATTGAGGACGAGCTCAAGAAGCTTGACGAGAAGTAAGATCCCTTCTCCCTACCGTAGGGTTTGTTTTTCCCTAATTTTTCTTGTTAAGTTATGCATTTTTTGTAAATCTTTCTTGATTTATGGATTGGTGATTATTAAACAACGTTTGTTTTATGATGAATTCGTAATGTATTGGAACTCTGAAGGAGGTTGGGTTTTGTTTAAAATTTTATGAGGAAAATAAGCCTAAAATATTTGTCATTGTATAGTGTTACTATTAACGTAATGAACTAGGGTAGGATGTTTATGATTGCTATGAAAAATCGAATTTTGATGCCTGCAGAGTGTGCCTTTTAGGCATCCTAGAAAGATCTCTTACTGCGTTGATTGGACAGAAAGAGATCATGGCGGTGGAGCATATTTAATTGGGATGGAAGTGTGAAAGACGCTATTTTTTGTTGGTTTATCAGAAAATAAACGAATTGAAAAAACTGAGAATTTTTTCTTGTTTCATGTGACTAAGGGACTTATGGAAGTTAAAGAAAAAAAAGTTATCAGGATGTTTCTCATTTTTTTTTTTTGATTCACTTGCTATTTGCTAGTCAACGTCAGCAGTTGAATGGTGGAAGAAAATTTAGCTTCTTAGATAGATATTTGACTCCTTTTTTCTTATTATTATTTATCATCCGAAAACATTCTTTAGTTGCAAATGATGGATTTTTTTTTTTTGGTTCACTAGCAGATTGTCATTTCTTTTGATATGGAATGCTCAAGAAATCAGCAAACCTCCTTTAAATTGACAATCAGTCACATGTGTATATGATGATGCTGAAATTTCCTCCTCTGACTCAGTGATGCTTAACTCCTAGCCTATATATTTCTAGTGCCTTTATGTAGTCACTTGCATATTCACCATGTAATAGCAGAAGGGGCATTTGGACACCTTCTATAGAAGTCAGTAAGCTACCACTAGAAAACAGTATCCATGCCCGACTATTGTAATGAAATCATGAAGACAAGACCTTGCAACCATTCACCACTGTATTTAATAAGTACATACATACATACATACATACATACATACATATGTTAAATCTGAAAGAAGGCAATTGTTGATTTTATATGTTAAATCTGAGATTTTTCAAATTATATATCTTTTACCTATTGGCTGTTCACATAACAGATTTATGGTAAGGGTTTGGTAACGATATCTGAAAAGTGCTTCTACAAGAAGAGTTAAACAAGTGCTTTTAGGAGAAGCTAGAAAATCTAGCTTCGGCTTCTTCTTTTGTGAGAATTTTTTTTAAGAAGCAGAAGCAACACTAAACACACCCTTAAGGAGCTTTAGAGTGTATGGTGTAGAGCAGTCATTAATTTCTAAGTAAAGAAAGGACAAGAAAGGTTAATAAGGTTTACCATAATGAAAGATACCCTCTTGTTAACTAATTCATCTCACAAAACTCCCAAACAAACTCATTAACCTCTCCCTCTCCTTCATTTCCGTCTTGTTAAGCCAATGTAGCTCAAAGTGTTCCAACATCGATTGATTCAGATGCCTCCTCCACAGGTTACCTCCTTATGTTTCTTCATTGTAGATAGATTTTAATTTGATTAATTGTTTGAGTTAGGCCATAAACCAGGAAAAAAGCATCAAGAGGACTTTAACCATGCTTATGCCATCTTCATAAAGTGAGCCACCAGTTGGGGTGAGATTGAGTCCCATTAACCTTCTTTCCAAGAAAAAAAATCTTTCACCAGAACTAGGATGTCTAGATAGGACATAAATGACCATCTTGAGAATTTCCTTCTTCACATCAATCTTTGGAAGAAATGCGTTGCCTTTCCTTGGTCTGATCCTTGAGCATTCACTCTTCTTTCTTAGACACCTGCTTCTCCTTTACCTCCTCCGCTTGGGCACTTTATAGTGTACAACCTAGTACTCATTACTGGATTGCTGCCTTGATTGGAACCCTCTTATTTTTTGAAGTCCTTGATGAAATGTGCAAAGGTCATGCTTCAAGACTTCTGCCTCGCTGATACTTGGAATGACAAAAGAGAAAGATTTGAGACTTTGAGGGGCAAGCATATTTGGGAATAATTTTCTTTTTCTCAGGGTTTGAGGAAAGAGGGTATTTTTGGTCTGTTAAACCTTATTGACTCAAAGAACACTTGATTACTGGCTTATATTCCCATTGTGCTTTTTTAGGGGCTAGCATTAGTCGCATGGTATGGCCATGAGGCAAGGAAGGCTGGTGTGGGACCCTAGCTTTTCTTGGTTAGGTTTTCCCACTTTATAGAAGATGATCTCCAATTAATGTAAGGGAGTCTAGAAGATTTCACATGAAGCATGATATCCAATCAAGGACTCTATGAAATATGGAAGTTGATCTTCAACTAAGGTTATTTTCTTGCACTTGGAATAGAGATGGTGGAGATAATAAAGCCCAAAATTTTGTTTCTTTTTGTTCATTTTTAGTTTTCTTCTATATGTGTCCTATTTCTCGCTTCTAAATGGTACATAAAAGCTAAAATAGGTTGTTGGAGAACTCATCCCTTTCCCTGCAGATCCATTATGCCTAATTCCTATCTTCATTATTCCTTTTGTATCAAGTTGTGCTATATTTTTTTAATCTTTTTCATATGCATTTTTTTTCTTTTGACTCTACAAAATTTGTTACTGAAATATTTCACTCCATAGGCTTTATGCATAGAGATTGTCATATTCCCATTTTATTTCCCATTGTCTTCTAGCTCTAACTAGGTGCAAGTCATCCCATCAATGGAAGTAAGTGTGGAATGCATCTTCATCAGGTCTTGCCACAATCCCCAATCAACCAGCCTTGCAAGGGTTGGTTGTTGGTAACCAACGACCAGCAGCTGCAAAATCTGCTGTGCATTCCATGCATTTGTTATCTTGTGGTACTAGTGCTAAGTTTTGCCACTATACCATGTACTTTAATATAAAATTAGAACTTAGTTCACTTAAAGTCATGATGCCTCATGGTCTCTTTATTTAAATAAATAAAGTATACTTCTATGTTTATTTATAAAATTTTTCTGCACTTGGTTTGTGAACTCTGTTTGCTCATTCTTCATGGTCTGGTAGGGATCTGCATGGATGTCAAACCATATGGATTATATTTAGGATAATCATAGCTTTCAGTTGCCTGTAATCATAGGCAGCTGTGATGCATGTTCAATGCCATGACTTCTGCATTCAAGGACTGTGAATCAGTGCTTCACAAAAAGCAAGTTATTTTGGATGGATTTTGCTGAACTAAAGTAAATATGATCACAGGCAGCTGATATCTGGCTTACTAAGATATAGCCCATGCTTTTCTTGCCCTTTCCAATATGTGAAGAACTAACAACTTTAGTTCACAAACCAAGAGCAAAGCAAATTTTATGCATGCACTAACAAACTATCAACTCATATGTTTGCTTGTTTGACTGTTGGGTCATACATACTGCTATAAGACATAGCACCATAACCAACCATAATGGCACTTTTTAACTAAATAAGATGAACATATAGCCAATCGCAGCTCTAAGTCCAACTGAATTTTTAGTTTTTTATTAGAAAGTATGAGTGAGCACAATCTATTAGCATTCTAAATAGGCATGGAAGCAGTTTTTGGCAATTGAGTTTGGCAGGTCTGGTCTCAGGGGTCATTATTAATTGTTGATGGTGATGAGACAGATGATCTTTCTGGAGATTGATTAGCTTGGTGAGCATAATAAGTTATAACCATGATTTAGGGATGAGACCTTAAGCAGAGATGTTGATACTCCCATTAGAACTTGTTAGAAAGAGGAAGAAGGGAGTTCTTACACCTTTTCTATAGTAGAACATGGAAGAGTAGTATAAGAAGAACATGGTGCCTTTTATATGAGCCAATGTAGTGAGTTATTTTAGGAAGGAATCCCATGGAATCAAAGCAAATGTTAAAAAAAAATCAGTATTTATATAGTCCAGCCTAACAAAATCTAAATTAACAAAGATAAGCTTTAAAAACTAATTGATGTGTTCGATGGAAACACTTTAGCTATTTACTTCATTCTTTAGCTTTTACAGCCTTTCCATACCACGTGAAGGAGGACAATGCAGCAAAAAAGGAAGAAAATAAAAAATAGAAAAAAATGGGACAGAAGTAGTTCAGATTCTACTGGAGCTTAAATCTCTTCATCGTATTCCATAGTTGGTAGAATCTTAGATTGAAGATTCTTTCATATTTGGTAGAATCTGTACCAGAATTGGATATCATCTTCCTTAAAAGCGAGACAGAACTACAAAGGAATTGAAAAAAAGGGAGGAAAAAGAAATCCTTGGCATATCCGAGTAGGGTTTGATTCTTCCATCATCTTCCAGAGTTGTGCAAGTAGCATTCTTCATTGGAGATTGCCTATAATCTTCAGCTTTTGATAGAGTCCTACATTGGAGATAGTCCTACATTGGTGATGCTTCAATGTTTAGTAGAGTCCTTGTTATATATTATCCTTGATTTGTTCACTCTTCCATGTTTAAGACTAACTCCACAAAGTGGCCAGCCATTCTCTTCCTTCTATAGTAATGATCTTAGACATTGACTGAAATTAAATCTTGGACATCACTACTTTATGCTTTCAAACATTTAAGATGTTGCCATACAGCAATTTATTTCATTAGCACTTCCTCCTGCTAATCAAGTCCTCATAACAAGGTCCTAGCAGACACAAACTCAAGAAAGCAAGAGGACTCAACCTAGGATTTGATTGGGACCCATAGAGCTCCAGTCATGTCGAGGATGCTCCCATTATCAATCTATAATGACTTATTCTTTATATAGTTCTTTGTTCTAGCACTTGATTTAAACTTTAAATGGAAAGACTTTGCATCTTTAAAACTTAAAAATGTTTAAGCACTAGGTCCAGACTGAAGATGCTACCTAGAATTATAAAACACAAATTTCTTTGATTATATCAAAAGGACCACTTTTATCACTTCACTTCTCAGATATCAACAACCTGCAAATTACACTCTTAAAACCCTAGTTTCTTTGTTCTCCCATAGAACCCTATCTTGTCAATAAAATTTGTATACTGTTATGCTTAAAACTCTTTAAGGATTTTAGTTAACCATCATTCATGCTTGATCCCCTGAAATCATGTACAGTAGTGAGCATACAGTTTGATCTCAACCTGAAGTCCCCACTCTTACAATTACCTTTTACTTTTAGATTTGAACTTTCCATCATTAGGGGTTTGCACCATTGAGTGGCCTATTGTAGCTTAGACAGTAACTACGGCCTTCTACAGTTTTTGTGGGGATGAGCCTCTTGCCTTGCAACTGTTTCCTGAGATCCAATAACTTGATTAAATGCAATAGATATACCATTCAAGTTCTGCATAATGCAGTAATCTAAAATATATCAATCTAGCTTTTAAGTTAATTGTAGAGGACATGATTCATCTTCGTCTCCACTCAATTTTAGGTTTAGTTTCCAGCATTGAACAAGTCCACATTTCCAGTCTTCTCACATCGTAGATGCCTCGAAAAGCTAAAGTCACATTATTTTGTCAAGTCTTTCAAATACAGGAACATCCTTGAACCAATCATCAATCATGCATTTATTGGAAAATGAGGAACCAATATGTCAAGGTTTGATTTGGCTTCAGTCTGTAGTCACTTTGGTTAATTCGTTTCACTGGCATATGTTACGAAGTAAATGATTACACTTAAAAATAAGAAAAAGAATTGTGTTTCACATGATTCTAGACACATTAATTTTGACAATCGATTCTAGACACATTTAATTTTGACAATCTAACTCATGATAATAAACAGGTCACAAGATTTGAACTTGAGAATATCCAAACCTAAGTCCAGTTATCACCACATTTGCTGTCATTTAATTTGCTCTTTCTCATATCTCGTTGTTTATATGGCGGCTAATCATCATGAAGTGTGCTGCTCCTTGATTGCTTTAGGAAGTGATTTAGGTCTTAAGGATGGGTTCCTGGATGGTTAAAGAAAGAGATCAAAACCCTGGTTAAGATCAGGTCATCTCATATCTGATTGGCTCCCCATCGCCCCACTCGCCCCTTTCTTCATTTTTTTTCTTTCTTCCAAGCAGCAGTGTTCTTCTTTTAGCCAGTAAGGAGGCCTGGTAACAACTACTGCTGCCAACATATATGAGTCACTAAAAGATCACTAACTCAACTAGGAACTCAAATTTCTCATGTCCATCTGATG
The DNA here is from genome assembly GCA_000441515.1 of Elaeis oleifera. Taxonomy (NCBI): domain Eukaryota; kingdom Viridiplantae; phylum Streptophyta; class Magnoliopsida; order Arecales; family Arecaceae; genus Elaeis; species Elaeis oleifera. Next base: position 895,260 of record KE504737.1, read on the forward strand.
TACAATAATGGACTCATCCACCTGTTAGGATATTGTCGAAGAAAGTCAGGGCAATAAGAAGGAATAGTTCCTGATTTTTTTCGTCACAGATACATGGTAAAGAACTTGAATAATCCTTAAAATATGTCCAGGAACTTTGTGCAGAAAGACTGGCATAGTAGCCCAAGAGTAGTTAGTGCAGGCAAGATGTTACATATGATCATGATTCATTCTCTATAAGAAACTGATGTTTTTGCACATTCCACACTGACACATAAAACTTTGCTGTCTAATTGCTGGATCTCATAGTGTTTTTTTATACCCCAATTATTTAACTTTCCTAAATAGATACCGGCATTACTTTTTTCATGCACTATGTTGTATTGCCACAAATAACATTATTTCTCCATGTGAAGGATTGCGGATGCTGAAGAAAATCTAGGAGAAAGTGAAGTCCGTGAAGCTCATTTGGCTAAGTCCTTGTTTACATTCGGATCGGTGATAAGGTATTTCTGTATTGCTTGTATATACTGATACTGTCTAAATACCAAAATTGCTTACATTGATTACTAGTGTTTGCTTATAATCATTTTCTGTGCAGGAAAAGGCATTGGAGCAGCTCAAAGTAACTGAAGGGAAACAGTTGCTGTGGGTCAAAAGATGGACTTGGTGTTCTACACACTGCAGCTTGGATTCTTTACATGGACTTTGATCTCATTTCCAAATCAATTGACAAGGCTAAGAAGTAAGATTGTAATTTAAAAGTTTATGCTGAAATTTACTTGGCACTATTTTGTTATTGGTGAAACATGATGCAAACGTTTCTATTATTTCCTTGTACAATGATGGCAGCTTGTTCGAGGAGGGAGGTGACTGGGAGAGGAAGAACCGGTTAAAAGTATATGAAGGCCTATACTGCATGGCCACCAGGAATTTTAAGAGAGCAGCAAATTTATTTTTGGATTCCATATCAACCTTTACAACTTATGAGCTCTTTTCTTATGATACATTCATCTTCTACACTGTCCTCACAAGCATTATATCACTGGATAGAGTCTCACTTAAGCAAAAGGTCTTGAAGAACCTTTTCATATGTATTTGGTCATTTGAAATTGAAAGAAAGTAAATTTCTGATGCAATATGTGACAGGTGGTGGACGCACCAGAAATCCTAGCTGTAATCGGCAAAATTCCTTATCTGTCCGAGTTTCTTAACTCCCTTTATAGCTGCCAGTACAAGTCATTTTTCTCAGCTTTCTGTAAGTGATGAATGTTACCGTTCATATCTTAATTCTGAACTATAATTATTATTATTATTATTTTGGATTTGCTTAATACGTGAATAACTGGAGTGGAGGTTTACTGGAGGTTGTCGTGGATCTTAATATTTTCCATAAGTAACTTCTTCGGGGCATTTACATCCATTCACCTCTAATTCTTATTGACTGGTTCGACATTTTATTCATGATAAGCGATAACACATGATATATGCTTCATCTTATTTATTCCTGTCTAATCTCATGGTCTTATATCAACTGCTCATTTACCTCAGCATCATTTTCGTTGTAGCATTTACCTTCCATATTCCACTCTCTTTTTGATTGTAAGATCCAAAGAATGATGAAAGCAGGGATTCAAGTCCTAGTAGGATGTTCCACGGAATATCGGGACGAGGGTACTATCCCATGTGTTGGGATAGCAGCCGTCCCGCTAGCATCCTAGCATCCCGATTGAAACGTCTTGGGACATCTTTTGTTCCAAGTGTCGGGATGGGGTGGGATGGCGACACATTCCGTTCCGTGGGAAAATCGGGACAATCCCATCCCATGGGATTTAAAATCTTAGTGAAAGTTTACGGTGTGCAGAATATTTCTGTCATCTTTTAGTGGTATGCAGCTATCAAACAGCAATCCTGGTGCACATCTCCATGTAACTCAGCCTGTTCAAATTCTTTGTCAATATCTTCTTCATCCTTCAGCCTCTTCTGCTATAATAATGTAGTCCATTTACTGGAATGATTCAGTTTATGCAACTGATGTCACTAGAATCAAGTGCCCTTATGTATTTCTCGAGCAAAATTGCATGAAAAATGTTCCTAAATTTGTATACAAATATGATGTTTTCAATCATGATGCCTGACTGTTTTCCCCCCCGAAAATCCTTTCAGCTGGCTTGACTGAGCAGATAAAGTTAGATCGCTATCTACAACCTCATTTTCGATACTACATGAGGGAAGTTCGCACTGTAGTTTATTCTCAGTTCCTTGAGTCCTACAAAAGTGTAACTATGGAAGCAATGGCAACAGCATTTGGAGTATCCGTGGATTTTATAGATCTGTAAGTATATTTGCTGGAGTTTTGCATGTCATCAAAGCACTTTATGTTAAGCTTTTCTAGGACCTCAACAAGAAAAAAAAAGGAAAAAAAGAAAAAAGAAAAAGAGGAACCATTTCACAGAGGTGCACATGCCATTGATGTTACAAGAGCATTGCAAATGGTTCCTGCACCCTTCTTGAGATTGATCTCCTTTTGTTGTTGTTTCGTGCTTTTTTAAAATTCCCCAACTGCCTTTAGTTGAGTGGCTATTAACTTTACATGTTTCTTATTATTTTTTAGATAGAGTTCGAAATGCTCACTTTTCTCCAATGTACAATTCAGGGAATTGTCTCGTTTCATAGCAGCTGGGAAGCTTCATTGCAAGATTGACAAAGTTGCTGGTGTTCTGGAAACCAACAGACCTGATGCCAAAAATGCTCTGTATCAAGCCACCATCAAGCAAGGGGACTTCTTGTTGAACCGGATCCAGAAGCTTTCCCGTGTGATAGATTTGTAAACTAGGTATTTGGCTTCAAATGTATACCTAGTTTAGACTTTTCTTTGCAACTCCGGTCATTCATTGGATAGAACTGTTTTTCACCAGTCCAATTTCGGAGATTGTTTTATCCCCTGAAATTCTTTCGCTGAACGCGGTGTAGCCTGTGACTGTATGAGAACTGTATTAGCTGGTATATTTCTGCTTGTGCTTGAAGGTTTGTTGCAGAGCTCGTGTTTATGTGAGTATTGTCATAGCGAAAAGTTAGTGTAGCTTTGGAAAATGACTTGAAGAGAAACTGAGAAGGAATGATTTGAAGAATACGATCATCTCCAAACAAATGATGAAAGGGAGCTTGCAAGGATATGTTTAGGGAATTATGGGTTCCAAGAATGATTTGTTCCTGTTTCTAAATCCGAGGGTCAAAATTAATAGAAGTAAATGAAAATATTTAGGTTGTGCAATCAAGCAAATTTACCATATGTGGTGGCACGTGAATAAAGAAATGTGGTTAAGAGTTTCAGATATGCCCCTCCAGGGAGTGCTTAGGTTGTAAACTAGAGCTGTTAGGGGTCAAAACTTGTGTAAATCATCCTTAGGCGATCAATGGTCCCTTGAATACTCCACGTTGATCAGATCAATGCCCAACAAATTAACGTGATGATTATCTTAACATTGTAGCTTCCCATGCAAGTACTTGGGTTGTCAAAATAATGTCAGACTCTTAACTAGGTATGTCGTATCCTGAATATTGAACTTGAACCAAAAAATGTGCATCTCTAAATTGTGGAAGCTTCAGATCCATGAGGATAAAGTTGGTGGTTAAAATTCCATAAACACAAAAGTTAATTGGTTAAAAATTTGATTTTCTGGTTTCTTCATAGGGATTGGTTTGATTACTGTGGCAAGAGGGAATTTTTTGGATTTTTGACATGAGTGAGGGTTTAGACTAAGCAGCGGAAGTCTCACGGCAGGTGATAATGCGAAAGTTAATTAATTGTGGAGTTATTTTAATGGAAATGGGTATGAGTATGGCGAAGTTAAACTTGGCTTCTTTCATGGTAATTTAAGGAAATGTGTCTAACATACAAGGGATAATATGATGGTCTACCTTATAGAATTTGGTCTACTTTCTGAAGAAATTGGTTTAGAGAACTAGATGGATTGATGCAAGCCCTTGCATAATGGTACGAAAAGTACATGGATCCTTAGTTGCTTGCACGGACCTATTCTTGTACTGTTATTGTCCTCTGATGGCTTCATATGCTTCTCCTCTTCCACCCCACCCTCACCCTTCTCTTCATACAACAATTGGTTATCACTCTTGTTTATTTTTAAATTTTTTTACTTGTTTTTATCTTTCATATCTTATTTATTTTTTTTTATATTTCTAAAATGAGAATTGTATGCCTCAGTGCATGTGCATCTACATATGGTTAGCATAGTATGGCTTTTAACTGCAGCCGAGTAATGGTCCCTTATAATGTTACAACAACCTACAATATTTATACAGCTAGGGTTTAATTTATTACAGCCAGAGTAGCTTAAAACCATATCTTCTACTATAATGACATATAAGCAATGACCTCAGCCATGTGCATGCATTGCTTATTTACATGGTTGTTTTTTAGGCCTTGATTCCTAAATGAATGACATAACAATGATTTCTCATTTAACAACTGCACACCGACATGCATTATAAATAATAAGGAGCAACGAAGGTGGATCTCAACAGGATTCCTTCCCTTGATTCCATGAAGGAGAGAAAGCATGCTTGTGATTAAACAAATTTTGATCCTCTTACTCGCGTGCTTCCACGAAGGAGCGTACCCTTTGCAAGCCCTTTGATTTTAGGCATGAGAGCTCTCTTTAGTTTAAACATGATATTGTTATTAATATTGTTTTGTTATAGCTCATATATATACCTATATGTCCCCGTGTCAACCAACATTTTTTTTGAGAGAAGATTGATGAAATCTCCTAACCAAGAATATATTAAAGATGTCTACCAACATGTTAACCACCAACAGCAAAGGCTAAACAATCAAAGTACAGGGAATCCATTATCAAAAAAGAGTCCACATCATTGATTGGTGACAAAGGATAACTTTATCATTCGTGATAGATCATTGCAAAGAGGGGTATATGGAAGAAAAGAAATGATCTAGCTACACTTCTCAGGGATCAACAAAAAGAATGGAAAGGGTTGAGAATCCACCTTGAAAAGAGATAACAATGGAGTCCAGCATGAAAAATGAGCTGAATGCGGTTTGCTAGTCCATTTCTTTCCTTTTCTTTTTGCCTACATACACTGAAAAAAAAATCTCAAAAGACATGAATCTTGGAGATCTCAAGTTTTTTTTTTTCTATAGAATTTGAACAAATTGCCCCTAGATGTTGCTTCACAAGCAACATGTGGCAATCTGGTTATGCTGCAAACCACTATCCATATGGGTTGACCTAGCATAACAGATCTTTATCAAGGACATTTTACTGTGAAAATTTTCAGCTATCTATTACAGTCAATTATTAGCTTCTGTGTCCAGTATCCTCCTTTGCTTTGGATCACATTCCCAGCCTTCTTAACTTCATTCAAAGTTTTCAGGGTGATTCCAAATGCATTGTATTCACATGACATAAACCTAGCCTTCAGTTTGCTCTTTTGTCACAATCTTTTAACTATTGCTCTGAGGCTTAGGTTTTAACCCGCATGGATCTATATGACATATAGTTCTGCTAAATATGATTGTTATTGTTATAAACTTTTGATCACAGAAGCAAAAGCATGCATGCGGGTGCAATTTCTTTTAGCCACAGTAAAGTGAGCCATGCACCACAAGGAGCTTTCGAATTGAAGGCATACTTTAAACTGGATTTCTTCAAGGAATTGGATGGTGAAATGAGGCACAAAGAGGTGTCATTAAGGATCATTATTAATCTGCTCATGGAGTTTCCTCTGCGTTCTTTAATAAAAATGATATAATAATTATTTTCTGACCAATAACACACCAAATTCTACATTTTGGGAAATAATGTGATGAGTCTACCAGTCACTGAGATGTTTCATATTATTATATATAGATGTTTCCATGAGTTAGGTATAAGTGCCAGCAAATTATCAATGTCTTAGTAATTGCACCAGCTAGATGCACTCCTCTTTCTTTCCTCGTGTTTGGAGGAGAAGAATATTTTCTTATTATAATAAAGAAGCTATTGCCAGCCTTTTAAGTTACATCATGAGACTGACATTAGAGTCATATACACTTCTTTAAGTTTGGACTAGTTTTAATCCCCTCTTGATCATTACTATCCTTGAGTTAAAGTGGCCAATAATGCATAACATGCCATATGACTTTATTAAAAGTAATAAAGAAACACTTTAACAACTATGATAACAACATAAGGACTTGCATAACATCAGAAGCAACTCATCTGCTTGAAAAGAACACCTCAACACCCTTGAAATAAAGAATGTTTAGCTCCATATCTTGAATATAAGTTATTAACCGACATCCGAGACTTTGCCTTATAGTTCTGCTCAAATTGGAGCATTCATTAATTCCACCACACATTCATTCTGCCTTTTCTCCAAGTTTTTCAAAACTTCAAACTGTTCTCAAGCCGAAAATTAACTCATGAACCAGAGGTTTGGAGATAATTTAACTTCAAAAAGGCTATTTTTCGTTCTTTATATGTCGTATATGAAATTTAAAATTGAAATTCTTTGGAAAGAAATCTGGAAACATAATGTAAATGAAAGAGAGAAATCTTATAAGCTTAAAAATTCTATCCAAAGTATAAATTTCCAGATATCCATTAATTTATATATGTTATGGATTGCTGAAACACACCAAAGCAAACATCTTTTTCATGAAATCGATATTTACATAAATAATATGAAAGGTCTCAAAATTTTGTGATAGTGCAGTATAATCAAAGCACTTAAACATAACACATACACACACACACACACACACACACACGAGGGGAATGGGGAAGAGAGAAAGAGTCAAGCTGATAAACTTTCTGCAGTTTTTAGAATACATGAGTTTGGTTCTGCAACCTCTACTCAATTCACCCAATCAGTCATTTAGGATTTAAGGTATTTCTGTATTAATTAGCCAAACTTAACCAACAGATTGTTTTTGGCTTTGTTTATCAAATTTATAGATTGAGCAATGAATTCAACATCTGTGTCAAGATTGTGAATGTAATCGTCATATATATTTAGAGAACAGCCAATTAAATTTGACATTCTGGGATTAAGTATGATAGAATTCGTCAGCACAACTTGGCAAGGATGCATCTATGCTTTCTTCGTAAACTCAAGGTGATCATGTGTACATCGTGCATGCAATAATAGAGGGACTATGGGGTTATCAGAAATTGCTAATTAATATTTAACAACAAAAGTGCAGTAAATGTATAAATACTCTAAAACTATATGTAGATCTTTGATTCATATTTTTATTATTTTTTACCCAGTCAAATGGATACCAGAAATTGGTTTTGCAAGAATGCTGAGAGTAAGAGAAAAGGTTATTTGGAAGTCAAAGTTACATCGTGGGATCGAATTTTACTAAAATACTTCACGTTTAAAACTCTTCATCTTACATAGTACAACAGAATTTCCACTGAGATATGTTTCTCTTTTATAATTGCTTTCCTTTTCCTCCCTTTGCTTTGATTGACTACTTACAAGCCTCACATGGACTCTTACATGAAAAAAATGGATGACAATTAATAGAAATTCCCAAATGGAAAGACATCTTCCAGAGGATACAATGCTTCCACGAAGGAAAAGAATCAATAGTATCAAACCAGCATAGACTGGAACCCTCATGACTAGTGTCATCTATGGAGAATGAAGTGCTGAAGCTGCTTGAAGGGTTGGCCTGAGGTTTCATCTCTTCAACATCCAAGCTTTCCCATGACATCCCATTCCCATGCAAAACAATGGTGTTATTGGAGCCAAATTGGACCTCCTTTTGTTTCTCATCATTCATCAAATGTTCTTCTTGGCCTTTTGTTTCTCATCATCCATCAAATGTTCTTCTTGGCTGCTTGAACTATGTCCACAATCTCCATGCTCTTTTCTGGGACTTCCGAGGGATTAGATTCTGAAACACAGTCACTCCTTGAGCTGTCATATTTTGCAGGCTGTTCTATGGGCTTGTGGGTCACAGGGTCCAAACCAAGGAGCTTCAATCTTTTCTTGATTCGAGTATTCCAATGGTTCTTGATTTCATTATCGGTGCGGCCTGGGAAATATGAAGCTATCTTGGACCACCTGCCATGCATAAGATATCCTTAAGTCATGTAAGGAAGATTGGTGACCGACATGCTTCGTTCCTCGCTGCTATGTTTACATAAATGATTTGTGCCTCAAGAAGATAACATGATAATTGAGATGAAGACTCAGAGAAGAATCTTGAATGAGGAGACCTGTTACCAAGGCAAGAATGGAGTTGAATGATTTGGTTCTCTTCATCCTCAGAGAATGCTCCTCTTTTAAGATCGGGCCGAAGGTAATTAGTCCATCTTAGCCTGCAGCTCTTTCCACATCGCATCAAACCTCCATGAAAAGGCAACAACACAAGCATATCCACATCATCTTGTTAGCTAATTGCACTGAACTAATTTCAACTCAAAATTATGTGCAAGTAACCAGAGGTGTACACACAAATGCAGGCATGCATCATGTTCTTTTTTTTTCGTTGTAATAAGTTTCATGAAAACTAGTGATTCTAAATCCTCATTCATGCCAAAAAGATCTTCCCAAAAGGGAAGCTAATTTTTGAATGGAAAGCCTCGTTAATCTTCCAGGTTCTAAAGTCTATCAACCTCGATATGGAATTTACAAAAGCAACCAACCAACTAGCATGCTAATAAATCTCCCTCGTTTTGCTCTCATGTAGACTGGTTTCAATAAAACTTATTGCTAACCAAAGAAATCAACAGAGATACCAGCAAGCTTTGGAACAAGACGCCAACAATGTATCCCATTATTCATGATGAAGTTGATGAGCTTCTGATCTTCCTCCACTGTCCATGGACCTCTCTTCAATCCAATCTTATCGCAGCACGGCTGTCTCCCCATGGCCAGAGAGCTAGAGAGAGAGAGAGAGAGAGAGAGAGAGAGACGAA
>KE504737.1:961590-973219 GCA_000441515.1 Elaeis oleifera
TTAGTCTCCTCGACATAATCCTACAACCTGCTATACTACTCTGTAACAGATCCCTGTATAATCTCCATCACCTTCCTCTTTGCTCAGTATGCTTGAGATTTTGATATTTGTGCATTGAAATCTTGCCTAACCTGGTTCACCACCTCACTGGTTTCGAAGATGGCTGACTCTTGAACCTCTCGAAGTACTTATTATCTAGAAAGTAGATTTCATGTTTCTATTCCATACCTCTCTAAAGCAAGTGTGTTCACCACAATAGGATTTAATCTGTACTACTGAACCATCCTACATCAATGAAGCATACAGTTTTCAGTTGTAATTCTCTTGACATACAGCTCTCACCCAAACTTGTTATTTTTCACCAACCTCACATTGTGTCCCCCCAGTTATTGCGTGCTCTCTTGTCACTCTTTTCAGTAGCTCAAAACTCTTGAATTTCATGCTCAACTTAAATTGCACATTTGCCATATCAGTTTCCTCATTGAATACATCAAAGTAGGTCCACGCTCCTCTTCGAATGAATCCTATGAAATCAATTCCTCAGATTCTACATATTTCGAGAAACATCCTACTGGTTTTTATCTTCTTCAGCCCTTGGTTCAGTTGGTTGTCCTGCAGCGCATTCTCCGACCTCTTTAGCTAAACATTTAGCGTAATCACTATCTTGTAGATCATTTAAATTAATATTTCTTTCAGTTGAACTTTCACTGTCTTCATTGTCTTGCTTACTGCCCTGCTCACTCCTTCCCAACATCTTTGCCAGGTCTATGAATGGGTACATACTCTGTATTTAGCAAAAGCTCTGCAGTTGAACAAGACTGCAATTCAGTCTGCTGCTCTGGTTCCGGCTCCAGCATAGCTCCTTGATGATTACTGTCACTTTTGTTTCCGTGTTCCACATAACAAATATCATCCCATCTGTCGGAATGTCTACAATCATATCTAATATATCTTGATCTCCAAAGATAAATTTCAAGCCATTGTTTAGGAAAATTGAGATGTTAAAACCCCAATATCCTCTAACATGCCCTCCAACTCCAGAATAGATATTCTATTAGGATCAACACTATCATATATAGAAATTTGGCTCCAATTTATTGTACTGTAGGCTTGAATATGAACTTGCCACACTAACGAAATGTGATAGAAAAAAATCGGTAGCCATATCAAAACCCTAGGGCACAACTACAGACAAATGAAACCATTATTTATCAAGGCATCAAGATTATTTGAATATGCAGTATCACTTATTCATTAAATATAAGCAGCACAATAAAAATCTCTACCAAATTCCTTCCAAACCAATCTCAGCATTTGACCTAGGGCACAACCAATAACAAACACCGTAAGGCACAACTAGTGACAAATAAAGGCAAGTACCTTCATGGTTTTTAGAGAGCCAAGCACAATCATACATCCTATAAACCCAAATAATATGGATACAAATCTTCATTTGATGCGAAAAGTCAGATCGACGAGGATTCCCATAAACCCAGAGTGAGTATCAGATTTGGGCGGAAGAAGAAGGCCGACGAGGATTCCCACAATACGCAGACCGACGTTCAATTCGGAAGAAGAAGGCCGGCAATGATTGACGGTCTTCTTCGAAGAGGGAAGAACAATTTCTGGTGGGAAGAGAGAATTGGAGGAGGGGTCCTGAGAAATTAGAGCAGAGGTGAAAAAATTGCTGGAAGAAGGGAACAGTACTGTCATTTGGGAAGGAAACCGAATTGGCACCGGACACCATATCATCATTTTCTTAAATAACTTTTTTCCAGCTCAGCGCTGGTGCCACCTATTCCAGTTAAACCAATCACATGTGCACCGATAGTGCCAAATAAGATTTTCGGTGAGAGAAAGTCACTAAAAATTGGATGAAGGGTAATATTAAAACGGTTCGGAAACTTTGGAGACTAAAAGTTACGATTTCATAGTTTAAGGATCATTTAAAAAATATGATATAGTTAAGGACTAAAATATAATTATCTTAAAAAAAAAAGGTAAACTAAATGCTTCCTGGGGAACATTGACTTCTTATCAAAATATCTAATATTGTAAAATGCATGATGAATTGATGAGGCCCTCTTAGATTAATTTGAGATGTTAGTGAAACTAAATGCTAGATGGATGACTGTTACTTCATCAAAATATCTAATATTGTGAAAAGCATGAAGTATTGATGAGGTCCTCTTAGATTAATTTAAGTTCATATAACACAGTATCTTCTTCTATTCCATGTTCTTTGGATTGGCTTATTGATTATTTACAAGTAATTTTAAAAATCCAGAACCAGACTAATTAACAAGATGCCAGAACTGAACAACCAACCAGCTTATTGTATCGTTTTATGTTTGCAATTTACACCAAACTATAAAGAGTAGCCGAAGCCGGCTGATGGGAAGTATATGTTTAATGAGGCAAGCAGGTGTGGGATAATCAAGCATAATAGCATATTAAAACAAAGAATAAACACAAGATGCAATTTCTAGTGATGCCAATTATTCACTAATTCTTCTTCACGGTAAGATGTGGGGTATATAATAGAATGCGATGCATAGATTTTCCAACCCCTTAAAATTTGGGTGACCAAACCAAAGTTGTCAAAAATACAACTAATTCTAAACATTGGTTTTAAAGTAAGGCAAAATTTTTATGGCAAAAGAAAAAGGAGAGACAAAAAAGCCGTGGAGAAGCAGATGCAATATCCGATTCAAGACCTGATGAACCAAACGCTAGAGGAGAATCTGAAAAAAAAGAAGCTATAATTGACTTGCAACTGTAATTGAATTTCCAAACAGCAAGCATTTAAATTGTTTTCCTTCTAACTTTCTGAGATAATTCTACTTATTATTGGCAGTGCATGTCCTGCTCATGTGTGAAAAGGAAGGATCTTTAGTAAACTAAACGCCTGGTGGGGAACATTGACTTCTTATCAAAATATCTAATATTGAAAAACACATGATGAATTGATGAGGCCCTCTTAGATTTGTCTTTTTGTTTTGTTTTCTTTTTTTAAGGTAATGAGGCCCTCTTAGATTAATTTAAGATGTTAAGGAACTAAATGTTAGGTGAATGATAGTTACTTCTTACCAAAATATCTAATATTATAAAAAGAATGAAGGATTGATGGGATCCTCTTAGATTAATTTAAGTTCCTATAACATGGTATCTTCTTTCTGTCCATCTTCTTTCAATTGGCTTATTGATTATGTACCAGTAGTTTTAAAATCCAAACCATACCAATTAACGAGACGCCAAACTCCCCTCTCAGAAACCTTTCGTTTGAAACTTTTTGGTCCAAAATTCTGAACTTAAAGATTTGATCGCAGCCTGGTGGAAGACTACACCCAACTCCCCTGATGCATCAACTCTTTGGTTTTGAAATTGGGATACTTGAGAGGAAGGCTCAAGGTATGGAACAGAGCAACTAATGGAAACATTCTGAGAAAAAAAACTCAAATAAAAGAATAAATTCTTGCCCTCGATGCTCAAGAAGAGAGCAGAAACCTATCCTCTGCAGAACATGGTAGAAGGAAAGCACTTAAGGATCAGCTGGAAGGTATTCTGTAAGCAGAGGAAATTTTATGGAAGCAAAGATCACACGTCACTTGGCTTTTGCAAGGAGATCATAATACGAAGTTTATGAAGACACCTTCCTAAGTTACTACTCAGAACTGCTTGATAAAGCCTCTTCAACGACCTCAATGGCAGACTGAAAATCTCTCTATCCAACATAGATGCAGCAACCATAGGTGTTGGATAACCCATTTACAGAAGAGGAAATTATCAGAGCAATCTCCAATCTAAGGGCAAGGCTCCAGGCCCTGATAGGTTTCCAAATGAATTTTACTAGATCTATTGGAAAATTATCAAGGTTGACATCCTCAACTTCTTCAACCAGTTCTATGCTTGCCAAACTGATATTTCCAGACTGAATTATACCTTTATCTCACTCATCTCTAAAAAACAAGAATGCAAAACTATCCATGACTTTCGCCCAATCAGCCTGATGAATGGAATTTTATCCAAAGTGCTGAACATCCATCTATCTAATCTCATCAGAGGCATCATTCTAGATGACCAGGTAGCATTCAAACTGCAGCAACAGAGATCCTCTCTTATAATCAAAAGAAGAAAAATCCAGGTATTTTCTAAAATTGGACTTCAAAAAGGCCTTCGATCGTGTTAACTGGCCATTCCTACTAAAAATACTAAAGGCAAGAGGATTCAGTGACAAATGGTGCAAGTGGATGGACTGCATTCTCACAACAAACAAGATGGCACTTCTCCTCAATAGAAATCCATTGAAATGGATCAAAACAAAATTGGACTTAAAGCAAGGGGATCCATTATCTCCCATTCTTTTCATCCTGGCAACAGACGTTCTGAACCAAATACTTGAGGTATCAGCTAAAAATGGTCTAATTGCTGGTATGGGTGTTGGACGTGTGTGAGTGATTCAAAGTGCACTAGAATTTAGGAAAGTGGCCTTTGTGCATATCTCCCATGATCTACTTAGTTATTTAGTTGAGTTAGTGGCTGTTATATGACCGAGTGTGAAGGCCCATGACTTGTAGTGGGTGTTAGTTAGTAATGGATGGGAACATCCGTTACCGTGAATGCCTATAAAAAAAAAGGGCACCGTATTGAAGTCTTTTGACGAGGCATTAATGAAGTTTCTGTTTTACAAAAATTGTGTCAACTCTGGTTCATTGTTTGTGTAGTGTTCTCGTCGCAGAGAACTAATTCCACCTCCTCTTCCTTTTTATTTTTTTTCCAACATTTTTGGCATTAGAGCAGCCAGGTTCTGATTACGTGTGGGCAAACAAAAGACAAGTGATTGGTGCTATTGCAACTTGAAGACTTGTAAGTCAAATTCATGGCTAATATTGTTGTAAGGAGGTAAGCTGTTGGGTAGCAACATGGCAGCCTTTGGAAGTTCCGTAAGCATTTCTCAACCCTCAATTCCTATCTTTAAAGGTGAATGTTATGAATTTTGGAGCATTAAAATGAGGACTTTATTTATGTCACAAGATCTTTGGGATTTGGTTGAGAATGGATATGCAGATCCAGATGAAGAAGCAAAGTTGAGAGAAAATAGAAAGAAGGATTCCAAAGCACTGTTTTCATGCAACAAGCAGTTCACGAGTCCATCTTCTCAAGAATCGCTGCTGCAACTACTGCAAAAGAAGCTTGGACAATATTGCAAAAAGAGTTTCAGGGTCATCGAAGGTAATTACTATGAAACTTCAGCCTCTTCGTCGAGATTTTGAAACTTTATTCATGAGAAACAATGAATCACTGCAAAAATTTTTATCCAGAGTTACATCTATTGTTAGCCAAATGAAATCATATGGTGAAAAGATTTCTGAAGAATTAGTAGTTGCAAAAGTTTTGAGAAGCTTAACTCCTAAATATGATCATATTACTGCTGCTATTGAGGAATCTAAGGACTTATCTATTTTTCATTTGATAATTAGTGGGTTCTTTGCAAGCTTATGATGCTAGAATGAACACATCAACTGAGAAAGTCGAAGAGAAGGCATTTCAGGTGAAGGGGGAGACCTCTACACTCAAAGATAAGTCCGATAGAGTCACAAGAAGAGGTCGTGGCCGAGGTCGAAGTCGAGGTCGAGGTCGAGGCCATGGGCGATTTGATGATCACCGACAATCATCCAATGAGTATCGAGGCAACCGGAATGGAATCCAATGCCATCATTGCAAGAAATTTGGGCACGTAGAGGCAAATTGTTGGAACAAAGAAAAGCATGTCAGTTATGCAGAAGAAAAGAAGAAGAAAGTATGTTATTCATGGCTTGTTATCATGTTAATGATGAATTAAATGAGGTTTGGTTTTTGGATAGTGGATGTTCTAACCATATGTCTGGAGTGAGATTTATGTTTCAAGATCTTGATAAATCACAGAAGATGCAGGTTAGACTTGGAGATGATAAGGAAGTTCAAGTCGAAGGAAAGGTACAATTGCAGTTAAAACAAGCCATGATAAAGTAAAGCATCTTCATAATATTTCTATGTTCCTAGTTTGGCATACAACTTGCTAAGTGTTGGGCAGTTAATTACCGATGGATATTTTATTTATTGATAATGCCTCATGTGCTATTAAAGAGAAAAGTTCAGGCCAAATTATAGCTAATGTTCAAATGACACAAAACAAAATGTTCCCACTTGAAATTTCAAGTATTGATAGGCATGCATTGACTGCTTATGTCAAGAGTGAATCTCTTTTGTGGCATTTAAGATATGGACATCTCAATATAAATAGTTTGAAATTGTTGATTCAAAAAGATATGGTGAATGGATTGCCTAAGATTGACTTTTTTGATAATGTATGTGAAGGGTGTATATATGAAAAGCAATGTAAAAGCCATTTCCTTTGGAAAGGCATGGAGAGCAAGATGTTCTCTTGAGCTTATACATGCTGATCTTTGTGGGCCTATGAGAACTCAGACCTTGAGTGGGAGTCGATATTTTTTATTGTTCACAGATGACTATAGCCGCATGAGTTGGATTTATTTTCTAAAATGCAAGTCAGAAATATTTGAAGCTTTTAGAATGTTTAAAGCATTGGTTGAAAAGCAAAGTGGTTGTTCTTTAAAGGCCTTTCATACAGATCAAGGTGGTGAGTTTTTTCTAATGAATTTAATCATTTTGTGATGAAAATGGCATCTATAGGGAACTTACAGCACTATACACACCTGAGCTCAAAATGGTGTAGCGGAACGAAAGAACCGCACAGTGATGGAAACGACTAGAAGTTTATTGAAAGGAAAGGGCCTTCCAAATATTTTTGGACAGAAGCTGTTGCAACAGCAGTATACTTGCTAAACATCTCTCCAACCAAGGCTGTCCTCAATATGACTCTATATGAAGCATAGAAAGGTAAAAAGTCAAGGGTAAGTCACTTGAAAATTTTTGGATCAATTGCATATACTTTGGTTAATTCTGAAAATTGTCATAAGCTGGATGAGAAATCTGAAAAGTACATTTTTATTGGTTATTGCCCACAATCCAAAGAATATCGATTATACAACCCAATTAGTGGTAAAGTTGTTATTAGCAAAAATATGATATTTGATGAAAATGCAAGTTGAAAATGGAATGACAAGTCAGAAGAGTCAGAAATTCAAGTTCCTAATGAAGAACTAGGAGATCCAACTTCTTCCTTGACTACAGCAAGTACAAGCACTTCTTTGACAAATTCATCTCCTCCAATTTCACCAAGTAGCAGTTGCTTGACTTCTTCAAAATCTTCTAATGAAAGTCCCCCTCAAAAATTCAGATCATTAGCAAAATTTATGAAACTAGTAATTTTGCTTTGTTGTTTCAGATCCGATAAGCTTTGATGAAGCAATAGAAGAGGAGAAATGGCGCAGTGCTATGAAAGGAGAGATAGCAGCTATTGAAAAAAATAGAACATAGGAGTTAGTGGACTTTCCTCAAGGTAAAAATGTAATTGATTTGAAATAGATTTTAAGACTAAATATCATACAGATGGAAGCATCCAAAAGTACAACGCCCGATTGGTAGTAAAGGGTATGCACAACAGCAAGGTATTGATTTTCAAGAAACTTTCTGTCCAATTGCTCGATTTGAAACTGTAAGAATTATTCTGGCATTAGCTGTTCTATTAAAATTGCCTCTTTATCAATTTGACATTAAGTCTGCTTTTCTAAATGGTGAATTAGAAGAGGAAGTTTATGTTTGTCAGCCTAATGGATTCATAGTTAATGACAAAGAGGATAAGGTATACAAGCTAAAGAAAGCTCTTTATGGATTGAAGCAGGCACCGAGAGCATGGTACACCAAGATTGACTCATATTTTACCAAATAATTTACAAAAAGTGAGAATGAACCCACACTTTATTTAAAAGGAAAGGTAATGATTTCTTTTAGTTTGCCTTTATGTTGATGATATGATATGCATGGGTTCTTCAAATTTTCTTGTGCAAGAATTTAAAAGAAGCATGATGAGATAATTTGAGATGACAAATTTGGACTTATTGCATTATTTTCTTTAGCACTTCTTAAGTACTCGAGAATGCTTTTCATGATTTTTCAATGATCCTCTCCTGGATTTGTCTGAAATTTAATGGTTATGTCCAAGGTATAAGCCACATCATGCTTGATACATGGATAAGTAAACTCTTTTACATCCATCCATGTTAAACTTCTTCAATACAAGATTAATGTACCTAGACTGGGATAAGCCTAGCATCCACTTAGATCTATCTCTATAGATCTATATACCAAGTATATTAGATGCTTCACCCAAGTCTTTCATGAAAATATCTGTGATAGCCAGATCTTGACCGATTGCAACATCAAGATATCATTTTCAATGTGTAGTATGTCATCCTCCATACAGAATTAAGAAGATAATGACACTCTCACTAGTCTTCTTATACACATATGGTTCATCCATATTTTGATAAAATCAAATGATTTGACTATCTTATCAAAATGGACGTACCAACTCCTTGATACTTACTTTAATCTATAAATAGATTTATTCTTCTCCTAGAGGCAAATTCTCTAACTGGTATGCAGTTATAGCAAGCAAAATCTGGATGGATATTGTTGTTAGCAGTTGTTAGAAATTATGTTCTAAAGTCAATTGATTTATTGTAAACAATTAAATTTTGTATATAAATTATTGATCAATGAATAAAATAATTTTATCTTTTTCATCACAAGGTATACATCTTTGTTACTAGAACTCTTGTATTGTGATGAAGTCTTTAGAACTATATTATGATCGATAAAGAAAGATTTATTAAATAATTTTAAACATGTTTGTGATCAAATGATACGTCATTATAGGATGATGATGTTTATCGAGTGTAGATCATTGTGTGCTTTATAGGTTGGTTGTCCTCGTAACCAAGGAGTATAAAGACACTAGTATGGTATACAGATGAGATGTAGGAGTACATTATCACGGAACAAGTGACTCACCTACTGAGCACTCTGCTATCAAGAGTAGCTCACGAAATATATGGGTATATGTATCTCTCAGATCTGAGATCACCATAGTGACTTGCAAGCAACTCACTGTACTTTATTATCAGACTACTTATATTTTAATATAATGAAAGAAGGCTATTTGGTACAGTCAAGTACATGCGAAGTCTGTGTAGATCAAGATGGAATTGATTCTTCCGGATTATAGGAGTTAATGCATTACTGTATTTAATTAATAAAATCTTATCCAAAGTAATCCATGTGATAGATTTGAAAGGTTGAAATAGGATGTGGATGACTGTTTCAAGATTGACAATTAAACCTTAGGTCACCTTGAGCATTAAGGTCAAAGAAATGAATTATGTGCTAACCATATATCAAGATTTTTGAATATTACTTTATAATTATTCAATCTATTTAGACGTTAGGTATCATTACTAGATGGTCACTTCGATTAGTATAAGAAGGAGTTTCTATGCTACCGACTTAGTATTCGAACCTATGGAGTCGCACATAAAAATCAAACAATGTAGAAAAGAATTGATCGAATATTTATGTGTTCAATTTGAAAGTATGATACTTGATTGAATATGTAGATTAACTTAATTAAAATTAAGTTATAGATTATACGGAATTAAATACTGACTATGTCCAGCTAGCACTGTGCATGAGGTGCAGGTTTGATTTTGAAGATAAATTAAATCAAATTAATGATTCAACAATCATGAGAGATTCGATTTGAGTGCTAAGTACTTTAAATCAGATCTAATTTAATTAGACTTAATTTTATTAAGACTTGATTAGGTTAATTTATCAAGTTGGATTTGGATAATAATCCTAATTAGATTAGGATTAGCAACCTTTTCAAAATTGATTCGAATCGGATTTCGAATTGAATTCGAATTAAATCCAAACCTGAACTAAATCTGATTTGGTGTACTTAGCTATCTTCTCAAGGGTTCTTTTATCTTGATGGCTGACCAAGGTGGTTGGAGGGTTTGGAAATAGCTCCCTCCCCTTGGGCGTGCGGCATAATGAAGGAAGGTGCAAGTTGGTGCCTCTCCTACTTGGATTGGGATTCCTTGTGCTTTAAGGAGTTTGGATTTGATTCAAATATGGAGAGTCCTATTCCTAGCACCTAAAGAATTTGATTGGATCTAGGACCTCTTGCCTATTTAAGGAGAGATGTGAAGAAGAGAAACAAGCAATCAACCCTTGACCTAGGTGTGGAGATTTCTTTTGGTGTGAGCATCCCCTCTCTTGGGCGTCACCTCTCCCTGGGCTTCTCTCTCCTCTTGGGCATCCTCTCCCTTGGCGTGGTGGTGTGTGGGCTATTCTAAGACCTTGAAATTAGATCTCAAGGCTTCATCTCCTTCCTCTCAGAAGAAGACGTTCATCCCTCTCTTCTACAGAATTTGGCATGCACGCGAAGTAGAGGATCCGCGCATCCGAATCTTGCGAAGCAAATTGATCGAGGAGCTTCTTTAATCTTGATTATTTTTACTACAAATTAAGGTGAGATTTCATAAATATTATGAAAATTTTAATTACTAATCTATTCTTCTCTCCTGGTATCCGATGCGATCGGATGAATTTTCTTCAATTGGTATTAGAACCAAGTTTATATGTTATGATCGCATAGTCTAATTTTAGAATGTTTAAATTTTGATCTAGTTTAAACTAACATTTTTGATGTGATTAAATCTTGATTTTATCTAATATCTTTGTATAATTTTCATCTGGTTTTGACTAAAGTATCGAATCGAAATCAGCCCTTGAATCTGATCTGCTGAAAATCTATTTTAGCAAAAAATTTTTATGCAGATTTTTATGCTGATTTAATACCTAATTGTGCATAGATTTAAACCTTTTGATAGATTTTTTATGATATAATTTGATTACAGTATTGATGTTTGAATCAGGCTCAGATCTAAATTTATTTGACAGAATTTCAGATCTGATTTCAACATAATATCTGTGCATGTCTGATCGCATCTCTAACTAAAATTTTCTATGCAATCATACATATATTTTGAATAGATTTCTATATTATTTCAGATCTAAATTAATAGTTTTATATGCCATATAAAAGCAGGTTCAGATCTGAAATATACTTATGCGTTGATCTAATATGATTAGATGCACATCATATTTGTATGATCATATAAATACATAGATTATATAATAATTTATATATTTATATAATAAATTTTTGAAATTAGATTTCAGATCTTAATAGCCTAGTACTCAAATTGCGAAAATCACTAAGTTATCCAATTATAAGAGCAAGCAGGGTTTAAAGACTTTGGCTAACGGCTACAAGGGAGAAAAAGAAAGAAAATTGTATCCGACCAGGAATGGATGTAAACTCGTAAGCTATCGAGGGTAGGGATAATCATCCAGGTCTTATTGTTAAACAAAAATAGGATGCTCTTATAATGTGTAGGGGTACCATTATGATCAAGTCTCATGATGAAAATAATGAAAAAATTTTAAATTATTTTAATCATGAATATGTTTAGATTATATCTAAAGTGATTTATAGTTAATTATAATTTTAATAAAATAAAATCAGATATGAAAATTAGATTTTATGATCTGAATTGTATGTTGCATACGATGTAGAAATCTGAATTTTCTATGATGC
>KE504737.1:973239-986144 GCA_000441515.1 Elaeis oleifera
TGAAAAATTTAAATTATTTAATCATGAATATGTTTAGATTATATCTAAAGTGATTTATAGTTAATTATAATTTAATAAATAAATCAGATATGAAAATTAGATTTTATGATCTGAATTGTATGTTGCATACGATGTAGAAATCTGAATTTTCTATGATGCATATGATGTATATATGAAATTGATGCATGTTTAATTATTAAACATAGATTTGAAAATTAGATTTTAATTTGAAACATATAGTATGTTTCACATAAAATCCTAGTAAAATAGTTTTACAAAATAAAGCACACATTTTACATACTTAATTTGAAATTAAGTTTTAAAATGATCTAGATTTGAGAATTGAAGATCTCAAGATACCTCATAAATCGATGGGTAATGGGTTAGCACGAATCAAATTATCTAACTAGATTAGACCTAAGATTAGAACTAATATGGATCAATTTAAAAAATTGATTAATCTAATCAAATGCTGAATTAGATTAGGTCAGAATTTCTCTGGATCAATCTCAATAGTTGTAGCTTGATCAAGTCTATATTTTTGACCATACCAAATGAACCATGATCGTGGCTCAAGTGGCTTAGTCCGAGTCTTTTGGCTGACTGAATTGAAACTAATAGACCAATTGGTGTCTAAGATAAATTTGACAATATTGCATGACAATTCGATCGATGAATTTTAATTGATAGTCCATTTATCTGACCATTTCGATGGTGTCTAACGCAAACCGAGGTAGACCCTCCCATCGATCTCATTTATTTGGCCAATTCGGTAGATTATATTTTAATTAGATCATCGATTGATTTAATCTGACCCATGCCATTAAGATAAATCAGTGAGACTGATTTAAGTATTTCTAGATCAGCTTGTATCAAGTCCTCTTCATGACTTGGTAAAATCAATGGGAGGATTTATAGCTCACAGATCAATCTCTTCTCTTATTCTCAAATTATTAAATTAAATTAGTTAAATTATTAGATCCTTAAAATGATACAGTTATGGAGATAACTAGTTCATAGCCCCCATTAAGACGTGTGATAATGCATCCAATATTCTATATAGGCATTGGAGGTGCCACACACCTGGTGTCTATTAGGTATTAGAATTATCATTCATCATATGACCATCTTGTTGTGTTCTTCAGACTAATGGTCAAGTTGGCTAAGCCACACTCGAACCTAAATATTCATTTGTTGGATGAACTTGGTGTAGTCATAATATAGTTGGACCTAACCAGAATTTTCAGTGAAGGCACCATATGCCTACTGAAGAGATGCTTAGGATAAAACCTAATTGTTAAAAATTATTTGATAAAATAATTGGTTAAGAACCTATCCATGGATGTACTAGGATTGGTCGAGCCACACTCGGATCCGAATGCAGTCCGTGTAGATTCTAGTACCCGTTAAAGAATTAATATAATTTCTTGAATTGAAGGTAGAAGCTACCAATTTGTATATAATAGTAGGAGGACCTTTAGACTAAAGTCCATGTCTTTAGAATTAAAATGATTCATATACTAATAGACTTTTGATTTTTCTTTTCAGCAATGACCAACACATTATCGCTCCGATCATTGTTGGACAGTGACAAGCTTATTGAACCAAATTTTGATAGCTCGTATCAAAAACTAAAGATCATCCTGGAGTATGAAAGGATCCTGTACATGCTTACGGATCCTGCATCAAAAGAATCTACTGCGAACGTACCTCATGCAATGAGAGATACTTATTTGAAGTGGCTCAATGACTACATGACAGTATATTGCATCATGAGGATAGCCATGAATGACGAACTTAGCCGTAAGTTTGAGGATACGTAACTCGAAGAGATGATTCAAATATTGAATGAGTCATTCGGCACCCCTAAGGATGTCGAGAGATATAAAACCTCCTGTGCTACATTCAATGCTCGTATGCAAGATAGGACGTCGATCATCGATTATGTATTATACATGATTGAGCAGATTGAACGTCGGAGCAAATTTGACTTTTCGTTACATGAACAATTGGATAAAGATGCTATCCTTAACTCGCTACCAAAGTCCTACCTATCCTTCTTGAGCCATTATAGAATGATCAAGCCTGTAGTAAACTTTTATGGTTTGATAGGATTGCTGCAGACATTCGAGAAGGACCATCAGCTCCAAAAGGAACCGATGCATATCGTGGGAGGATCATCTGCAGATTGTCATTCCTTCAAGAAGAAAAAAAAGGTACAGAAGAATCGTGCCATCGATCTAAAGCCGAAGTAGAACAAAAAGTCAAAGGTAGACAAGAGCCAGACAGAATGCTTCTTTAACAAGAAGTTGGATCATTGTAAGAGGAACTGTCCTGCATATATAGTTTTCTTGATCCAAATAGGCTGAAGAACAAGAGAAGCAAGCAATCTGTTACTTCATAAGGTACTTATATGATAACTCTTTATAATTTTCTATTTATGATACTACTATCTGGATATTAGATACTGAAAGTCTAATTAATATTTGTAATTTGTTACAGAGGCTACAGATCAGTAGGAAGTTTAGAGAAGACAAGCGATTCCTGAACGTTGAAGATGGAAGCCTTATTCCACTTCTAGCTTTAGGAACTATGCAGCTTATTTTCGAGTCTAGTAGTGTCATATTAGATGAGTGTCATTATTGTTCTTCTTTTATGATGAATGTCATCTCTATAGGCCTTTTGGCCAAACTCGATTTAAATTTTAATAAAGGATGATTTTTATGATATCATTATGAATGATACTAAAATCATATGAGGACAATTGAAACATAATATATACTTATTACCACAGCTTGTTGGTGTAATATACACATCAAACAAATATCCTAAGATAGATAATGTCTGTGATTCCTACCTTTGGCATTGTAGGTTGGGTCATATAAACAAGAACGGGATAGACAGATTAATCAAGGAGGATGTCCTTGAAATTAATAATTATGAATTATTATTGACCTGTGAATCCTATCTTCTTGATAAGATGATCAAGTCATCTTTTAAGAAAAAAGATGAGCGAGCCAGTGATGTTCTAGGTTTAGTATATACTGATGTATGTGAACCTATGAACATAGGCACCAGAGGAGGATATAATTATTTCATTATATTTACTGACGATCTATCAAGGTATGGATACGTCTACCTTATGAAGCATGAATTTGAATCATTTGAAATATTCAAACGATTTCATAGTGAAGTAAAAAATAGACTGAAAAGAGTATTAAAATTTTCGATCAGACTGAGGAGGTGAATACCTCACTGATGATTTTCTGACATATCTAGAAGAGAATGAGATTCTTTCACAATAGGCTCCTACTAGAACATCACAACATAATGGGGTATCTGAAAGGAGGAATCAAATACTGTTAGATATGGTTCGCTCCATGATGGGCTTTGCGACTTTGCCAATCTCCTTTTGGAGATATGCTCTTGAAACTGTCTACTACATACTTAATAAGTTTATGACCAAATCTGTAAATAAAACATCATATGAGATATGGTCAGAGCGTAAGCCGGTACTCTCACATCTTAGGATTTGGAGAAGTCCGACGTATGTCAAATATTTAAAATAGACAAGCTTGGACCTAGATTCGATAAATGTTTGTTCTAGGGTATTCAAAGAAACTAAAAGGTACTATTTCTACCTCGCTGAGGAATAAAAGGTGTTCATCAGCAACTGGACGATCTTTTAAAAAAAAGTTCTTGGGAAGGAACCAATGCCACTAAAATTGAACTTAGTGAAATTTGTGAGGCAAAATACCGACACATACAGAATCAAATTTGATTGAAGAATCAAATCCAGAGCTTACAGAGATGAAATTAAGAAAATCTGATAGAGTACCATGTCAACTAGATAGATACTATGGTTTCTTGGTCTGAGATGGTGATCCTATCGAACTAGATGAGAATGACGAAGATCCGATCACCTACATAGATGCTATGCAAAGATCCAACTCTCAGAAATGGCTTAATATCATGAAATCCGAGATGGAGTCTATGGAGATCAATGATATATGGACATTGATTGATCCACCCAAAGGGATTAAATCCATAGGGTGTAAATAAATTTCAAGAGAAAAAAAGAGCAGATGGAAAGATAGAGACCTATAAAGCCCATCTAGTGGCTAAGGGATACCGTCAGCATTATGATATCGACTATGACAAGATATTTTCTCCTGTGGCAATCCTCAAGTCCATCTGGATTATGCTTGCGATAGCGGCACACTTAGATTTTGAGATCTGACAAATGAATGTCAAAACCACCTTCCTTAAAGGAGAGCTGGAAGAAGAGGTGTGTATGATACAATTTGAAGGATTCACATCTTCAGATAAATCTAAAGTATGCAAGCTAAATAGGTCTATCTATGGACTAAAGCAAGCATCTAAGAGTTGAAATATGTATTTTGATAAGATGATCAAAATGTATGGCTTCATTAGAAATGCAGAAGAGACTTGCATCTACAAGTAGGCTAACATTTTTATAGTCATCTTCTTTATATCATATGTAGATAATATACTATTAATAGAAAATGATATCCCAGCTTTGCAAAGTGTAAAGCTGTGGTTATCATCGCAGTTCTCCATGAAAGATTTAAGAGAAGCATCCTACATCCTAGGGATAAAGATCTATGGAGATAGATCTAGAAGGTTGCTTGGATTGTCTCAATCCACATACATCGATTTCATGCTGAAATAGTTCAACATAGAGAATTTTAAAAGGGCTATCTATAGATAGGCCAAGAATTTCTCTTTCTAAGAAGGATTATCCGATAATCCCTCAGGAGAGAGAGCGTATGAGTAGAATCTCATATGTTTCGACAGTGAAATTTATCATGTATGCCATGATGTGTACGAAATAAGATGTGGCCTATTCACTAGGAGTAATGAGTAGGTACCAGTCAGATTCGAAAGAAACCATTAGAATGTTGTTCAAACAATCCTTAAGTATTTGAGAAATACTATGAACTAATGGCTTATCTATGGAGATACTGACTTGAAACTTATAGAATATATTGATTCTAATTTTCAGTCAGATCATGATGACAGCAAAAGCATATGTCATGCTATGTGTTCAGCATGAACAGAGAAATGATTTGTTGGAAGAGTTTTAAATAACATACGGTGGCTGACTCAGTATACAAAGCGAAATATGTTACAGCATCTAATACTTCAAAAGCGACTGTTTGGTTAAAGAAGTTCATCACTGAACTTGGAGTGATTCTCTCTATTGATGATCTAGTTTACTATATTGTGATAGTACTGGAGCCATAGCTTAAGCAAAGGAGTCCAGTCCCATCACAGAACCAAACACATTCTATGATGCTATCATCTTGTCCATAAAATCATAGATCAAGATGACATTGAGTTGTAAAAGATTGATGAAAAGGAGAACTTAGTCGATCCCTTCACTAAAGCTCTCAAGATCAAAGAGTTTGATGATCATAAGTAAAAGATGGGTATAAGATACTGTCCTGATTAATTTTAGTCCAAGTGAAAGTTGGTAGGTATTATGTCTTAAAGCCAATTGACTTATTGTAAACAATTAAATTTTGTATATGAATTATTGATCAATGAATAAAATAATTTTGACTTTTTCATCACAAGGTGTACATCTTCGTTATTAAAATTTTATGTTGTGATGAAATCCTTAGAACTATATTATGATCGATAAAGGAGGATTTATCGAATAATTTTTAAATATATTTGCGATCAAATGATACGTCATTAATAGGATGATGACGTTTATCGAATGCAGGTCGTTGTGTGCCTTATAAGTTGGTTGTCCTCATAATCAAAAAGTATGGAGATACTGATATGACATATAGGTGAGATGTAGGAGTACATCATCACTGAACAAGTGACTCACTTGTTAAGTACTCTGCTGTCAAGAGCAACTCACAAAATATATGGGTATAAGTGTCCCTTAGATCTGAGATCACTATAGTAACTTGCAAGCAACTCACTGTGCTTTGGTACCAGACTATCTATATTTTAATTCAGTGATGGAAGGCTATTGGGTATAGTTAAGTACTTGCAAAATTTATGCATGGATCAAGATAGGATTGACTCCTCCAAGTTATAGGAGTTAATGCATCACTATATTTAATTTAGTAAAATCTTGACTAGGATAATCTATGTGATGGATTTGAAAGGTTAAAATATGATATGGATGACTGTTTCAGAGTTGACAGTTAAACCCTTGGTCATCTTGAGCATTAGGATCAAAGGGATGAATTATGCAGTAACCATATGTTGAGATTCTTGAATATTACTTTGTAATTATTCAACCTATCCAGATGTTAAGTATCATTGCTAGATAGTCACTTAAATTAGTATAGAAAGGAGTTTCTATGCTACTGACTTAGTGTTCGAATCTATGAAGTCGCACACAAAAGTCAAACAATATAAAAAAATTGATTGAATATTATGTGTTCAATTTGAAAGTATGAGACTTGATTGAACATGTAGATTAACTTAATTAAGAATTAAGTTATAGGTCATATGGAATTAAAAACTGACTATGTCCAGCTAGTACTGCGCATGAGGTGCAGGTTTGATTTTGGAGATCAATTAAATCAAATTAATGATTCAAGCAATTATGAAAGATTCGATTTGAGTCTTAATTACTTTAGATCAAATCTAATTTAATTAGGCTTAATTTATTAAGACTTGATTGGGTTAATTTATCAAGTTGGACTTGGACAAAATCCTAAATGGATTAGGATCAGCAGTCTTTTCAAAATTGATGCACTTAGCCATATTTCTAGGGGTTCTCTCACTTTTGTGGCCAACCAAGGTGGTTGGGAGGGGCTGTTTCCCTTGGACATGCGGTTTCCAGCCCCTCCCTTAGGCTTCCAGCCCCTCCCTTGGACATGCAGTTTCCAGCCCCTCCCTTAGGCCTGTGGCATAATGAAGGGAGGCACAGCCCCTCCCCTTGGGCATGCGGCATAATGAAGGAAGGTATAAGTTGGCACCTCTCCTACTTAGTTTGGGATTCCTTGTGCTTTAGGAAGTTTGGATTTGATTCAAACATAGAGAGTCCTATTCCTAGTACCAAATGAAGTTTGATTTGATCTAAGACATCTTGCCTATTTAAAGAGAGGTGTGGAGAAAAGAAACAAGCAATCAACCCTTGGCCTAGGTGTGGAGATCTCTTTTGGTGTGGGTATCCCTCTCTCTTGGGCATCACCTCTCCTTGGGCTTCTCTCTCCTCTTGGGCATCCTCCCTCCTCTTGGTGTGGTGGCGTGTGGGCTATTCTAAGGCCTTGAAACTAGATCTCAAGGCTTCATCTTCTTCTTCTTTAAAGAACACGTTCATCCCTCTCTTCGAAAGAGTTTGGCATGCATGCGAAGTAGAGGATCCGTACATCCGAATCTCACGAAGCAAATTGATTGAGGAGCTTCTTCGACCTTGATTATTTTTACTGCAAATCAAGGTGAGATTTCATAAACGTTATAAAAATTTAATTGCTAATCTATTCTTCTCTCCTGGCATCCGATGCGATCGGATGAATTTTTTCTTCAGTAGCTATTGGGTCACACCCACAGATGCATCAATCAAAGTTAGTACTTGATTGGTATACTGGATGTGCATCATGGATTTGATGGCTTCAAGCCACTTGTCAGTATCGCTACTCATGACTACTTTCAAATAGATCATGGGATCATCATTCTCAATGATGTATGGTGTATTGTTATTCTCAATGACAAATTCATATTTGAGTGGTATATTATATACTTTACTAGACCTTCGAAGAGGATGTATGTATCGTGGTTGTGCCTTATTAGTAGGCACATCCGATCGACGATCAACTCGTGGACTTTCCACAGATTGATGTGGGATAGTTTGTAGGTCCTGAACTTCTTAAGCTCAATTATCCTCCCACTGTCCTCTTCTTGGATAAACTCTTTTTAAAAAAAATGCATGCCTACTGACAAACACCTTTTATTCAATAAAGTGGTAGAAGTAGTATCACATACTCTTTTTAGGATAACCTACAAATCTATATTTATCTGATCTAGCATGAAACTTTTGTACATCAATTTTTTTTTACATAAGTTAAGCAGCCCCATATCTCATATAGAGTGCTAATAACAGACTTTGATGGTACCTTATTCAAAATATATGCAGCAATTTTTAGGGCATATCTCTAGAATGAGATTGAAAGATCTGTGAAGTATATTATGGACCACACCATATCTCATATAGAGTATCCACCTTTGGCTTGAGTTGTCATCAGCCTTCGAACATCTATATGTATAAGGCCTAACAGCTCACTTGCTCTTTTCGATGTCCAGTGAATAGGATCTGGTCATGTTTCTATGAGATAAAATTTGTAAGTTCTATATGATTCAAAATCATATAAATCAAAGAATTCTTCTTTGTATTACTTATTTATCTTTGGCTCACTAATATGGCTAAGTTGGCAATATCAGAGTTATGTGACATTCTCATGTTCTCAATTTCTTTTCTTGTTCTCATCAACATAACAAATATTATCATTGAGTGATAGAAATATGAGATCATTAATTCCATAGCCACAAATTTCAGAAGAAGAATAATTTTTGCTCTTTACATTAATTTAAAATCATGTTATAATAACAAAAAACTAAAATAATATTTTTGATAATTTTAGACATATAATAATGGCCTATTAGTTTCATAGCTTTGTCCGAAAGTAATTCTAACATAAAAAGGTTCCTACAGCTTAGGCCTAGAAGGACTCTCCACTAGCACCGAATAGCTCGAAGTCATCTTTATTCAACTTTCATATTCTTCATAGTTTTTGTAACAACTTGCATAAGTGAAAACCACAGGAGGTATCTTATACCCAAGAATCAAAGCTGAAGTACTTAATGATAAATTAGTTTGCATCATATACAAATCTTTAGCGAATGCAACCATTGCATTCTGCTACTATTTCACACTTGCAAGATAATTTTTATAACTTTTTTCCAATGTTAAACATTGCTATAACGAAATAGGTATCTTCGATGAAGATATTCTTCACTTTTTTCTTCTAGATGATGCTATCCATAAACTGAAAGAAGGAATCAGGGAGTGTTTGCAGAATCAAATCCTGATTTAACTCACCATTCATGAAAAGAATCTAACTGACTTAATTACATGATCAGGTTAATTAGAAACACTTGACAGTCATACTGTCATCCTGCCATATCTCATATACGATTTTCTCCTTTTTAGCATCATCTCTGATTGAATCGAGATCAAGAGAATCTACAAAATAGGAGACTTTCTCTTGGGTGAGAACTATTCTCAAGTTCCTCAACCAATCCACGTAGTGTGGTTCGATCAATTTATTTAGCAGTGATAGTGAAGATGCAGATGAATATATAAGAATAAAACATAAAGGGACTACTCATGATGACATGCATAATTATATGAAATATTTATCTAATCGTGGTTCCCACTTATTTGATAAATTTCATAACTCTCTAATATGAAAAATGAGAAATCCTGTCGTCAGATTTCTAAGTGGGTTTGAGATCCTAATTCTTCATAAAAAATTATAGATAGCACAATAAACTTCATGAGTTCAAGGATAGGTAACTCTTACCAATTGCATCTCATGCAACTTCCAACATAATTTTACCTCTAAAATACTTATAGTCTTGTGGATAGCACAATAAACTACAGTGTTTTAGTTAAGTCTTATCCTTCATTCTCATACGATCATATTTGAATAATACTATCCTTGTGAATAGCATAACAAGATAGCAGTACCCAAATATGCCAAGCATCACTAAATCAACATCATATCAAACCCTATAGCAAGTCTTGTAGATAGCACAACAAACTCATTATAGTTTTTGACATACTCTATTGGCTTAGCATGAGTTAATTATGCAATAAGTATCATTATATATTTAATCAACATCACATCAAGTCCTATAGTAAGCTTTGTGGATAGCACAACAAACTCACTATAGTTTTTGATATACTCTATTGACTTAGCATGAAGGAAGGCATGGGTAGTATTCTTAATACTTTGCTATTCTGACTTAATATAATTTAAATGAGGAGCTTTTGATCTTATACACATCCATAACTGGCAATTATATTTAATTCTAACTACTAGCATATAAGAGCATAAAATGAAACCAACGGTTATGGACTTTTCTAATGTAATCCATCCGAGCCACTTAGATGGATTACGGATCATATTGTAGGTGCATCACAGATTGAACCATCTCATGATCAATCTTCATGCGTCTAGGCCCTCTAGCCACCTGGTAGTGCATCTTCATCTCCATGAAGGCTTTGATGAATGCTTGTCTTCTTTCTTTATCCATAAATATAAAAAAATAACTTCTATATATTATAATAAATTTTTATCCTTAATTTTTTTACATCAACGTATAAAAGTTCTAATCAGCAGTTGGAAATATACAAAGGAAGAAATAGAAAGGTATAGCTAAAAATATAACGCATCAGAGGCAGCCAGCCATACAATCAAATGCATCAATTAATCAGCCATCACAAATACATCCATTATATGGGTGTTTTAAGTCTATAACTATCCATCATATAATTTATAATAATTTTATAAACATGATAATAAACTACCATGTTATTCTAATTGTGATATCATTCATACACATGTTACTTCAGATGTTTAAATTCATAAGCACAGGACCTATCTAGGATTTTGATTCAGGTTCAACTCTTGACCCAAATTTAATTATGAGATAACTATATGTCATCCTATTTGAGTTCAGTTAATCAATTCTTAAACAAATCCTAATCCAATTAGGTTCACAAAGATTCAATCAACTATGACTCAAGTCTTAATTAAATTAGGTCAATGACAATTAGGTCAATTTTAATTGAATAAATTTTTAATCTAATTAGAACTATGGATTTGATTTAATCTACACTCATAAATTTTAATCACATTGGGCCATTGAACTATAGTCAAATCAGACCCATCTACAAAAACCCTAATTCATGTTTGAAGCATCTCTTCCATGATTCAATTTTTCAGCCGGCCCCATCCTAGATCAGGAATCATGATAGGAGACCCCACCATGATCAATGCCCAATCGGTGGTGGCTGGCCCTTGGGTCTAGGGTGTGAGCATCACATGCAACAACCCTATGTTGTGCGCATTGCATGTGCAAGGCTGCAATTTCATGAAAATCCAATGCGCAAGGCTGCAATTCCATGAAAATCCAAATCATTTGATCTTGCCTAAACTTGTCACACAAGTCTTAAAGCCATGAAATTTTGTGCCAGGATTTTGATCATGGATAAGATAATATTTATTCTTAACTAAGGATGCACCAAACCCCAATTAAACATCATGTACAAATCAAATTTTGACATAACATGAATTTGATTTAATCAATATCACAACAATAACATGATGTTTGATTGAATCAATCAAAGGTGGCTCTGATACCACTATTGAAATTCAATTGCATAGCAAAATATAATTTCAAATTTTAATATACATAGAATAAGTTTTAACACTTAAAACATACTTATTGGAACATAAATCCTAGAAACACCTTGCAGAAATCAATCAAACAAATCATGCATGCATATAAGGTAGAACTTATACCTTCTTGAAGAAGATAAACTGATGCGAGGATGGTCTCCATAAGACATCAAAGTAGATGTCCTCCAACGGTGATCCATATGCGATTGATCAAAGTCCTTCCCAACTTGATGCAGTGCTGCAACCTTCTTCACAAGTTCACTCTCGGTTTTCTTCACAAGGATAAATTGCACCACTACCTGATTGCCTTCAAACCTCCACATACACCACAACTAAATCTTTCTCAAAAGATTAGACACATCCAAATCAGATTAAAATATCTAACTATTGAATATTTCAATCATAATGAAAAGTAGACAATCTACTTTCTAAATTCTCCTCTCTTTCTTTCTATTTTTTATCACTTTTCTTTGTCTTTTCTTTCCTTCTTTTTTGACATTTCCTTCTTTTCTCATAAGATCCCACGCCTAAGCCCCTTAGGATTGCACGCCATATCCTATATGGAGAACCCCTTAAAAAAGGAATGAAGAGGCACCTCATACAACCCCAAGGGGTGCCAACTCTTGGTGCATAGCTTTCTTCACACGATTTTTCCCCCGAGCAAGATGCCTAATATTTATAACGCTTTGGTAGTTAAGGGTCGAGATACTGTTGGTCAGCAAATTAATATGACTTTTGAGGTACAATAATTATTAGAAATAATCGAGTTAGAGCTGTAGCTATGAGTGCTACAGATAGTCTGATGAGAGGAATGGTTTCCACAAAATTAATGCACAACACCAAATACAAGGCATGTGGAAGAGATAGAGGGAAGAAGGACTCTTCCTTCTTTCATTTCCTTAAATATAGGCATGTAAGAATTAAAAGGTGGTAGGTGAGAAATAAAGTTTGGCGCATTGGCTTTTACACGGTGACCCATTATTTCCTATGAAGAATAAATTCTCCATATGGAAATTGTTGGATGTGAAAGAGCCTTCATGCAGAAGGACTCCTCCACTTCTACACTTACTTATTCCCAACAACCATCAGATGGCATGGAATAAAGGAAGCATGGTAATTTAAAGCAGGGAGTTAAGAGGAGTGAATAAGAAGGACTCTTCCTTCTTAACGCTTATTTATTTTGGGCGTTGCATTTATTTGGCATGTGGTTTGGTGTGGAAGAATCTAGATAACATGAAACTCTTTCATGTTTAAATAAGTTAAAGCATCTAATGTTTAAGGTTGAACCTAATCCAGTTAAGTTCAAGGCATCAGGATAGGGTTAGTTCAAATAATTTTGAACCAAAGCTTAGGTTAATTCATGTGCTAGCAATTTAATTAATATTGAGAATATATCTCAAAGTCAATCGTCAGTCTGTTGACGGTTGAGCAACCTTATATTGTAAT